>JASCZW010012776.1:15300-57059 GCA_034211315.2 Aedes japonicus
TGGTCGCGAAAATGTTGAACGCTGATATTTGGAAATCGTGGGAAAGAAGTGGAAAATCTGAATTGTAATTGCAGTTTATTCGTTCTAAATCATTGTGTAAAATGTTGCTCAGGTGACGTGCTTCCGTTTGATGGTAGAGTTTTGGCAAATGGTGCATTATTTGCGAAGAAAACATGAATTATAGTTAGGCGTTGATTCCTCGAATCGCAAATGAAAAAAGTTTTCTTTTTCTTACTGTCTTTCTTGGCGATGGAGCCGCTTTTTGTTCATTGTTAGAAGTTTAGTGTGTTCTCGCACCGGAGGGATTTTCTTGGAATCCGATTAAACAGAACACTATCAAAAACAATACGGCAGCACGTTTCCACTTGAGCAAATAATAGTTGTTGAGTTGCAGGTAACCTTGAAATTGTTATTGTTTTCCTTTTCGCAGTTTGAAACACTGTAAAGCTCAACTGAAGGAAGATAGCAGCCCTCTGTTCGGGAAGAATGATCGGAAGTCGGGAATATCTCGGGCAATTTACGACCTGGTCTCACATGGCATTCGCGGACAGATCAAGAAGGAAAGCGCGCTCGCCATGTTGGGCGATCTGGCCACCATGCACAATGACATTCCGTCGATTATGTTAGACATTTTTGGGGTATTGGATGCGGAAACGGTTGTCGGTGGCGGAGGAAGCGGTGCGGATGCTTCCACCGAAGAACGCGCAGCGTTCTGCTACATTGCCAAGGGATCGGAGCGACATTTGTCGGAGAAGCTACTGAAAGAACGGCTCGAGATTGACACACTGCAGGATGTGGGGACGATTAAGAATAGGACTTTCTATACCAAGTTCATCAAGGTGAAGACGAAACTTTAGTGAGTATTGAATGGGGTTTGGATTTTAGATTGAAATTTGATGGGATTTATCGGTGTTTTAGCTACAAGCAACGTCGATTCAATTTGTTTCGTGAGGAAAGCGAAGGTTACGCAAAACTGATAACGGAGTTGAATCAGGAGTTCACCGAGTCGAACACTGTTCTAGGCATTCTGGAAATAATCAAATCGCTGATAGGCTGTTTCAATTTGGATCCGAATCGAGTACTGGATATAATGCTGGAATCCTTTGAAACGCGTCCAGAACATGATAAGATGTTTATTCCGCTGCTTCAGTCCTACATCAACGATGGGAATATCATTTGCGAGGTGTTGGGCTACAAATATCGACACTTTGCCGACAGTCGAACTCCGGAATCGCTGTTTAAGGTGACGGCCTTGCTGTTGCAGCACGGAGTCATTATGTTGGATGACATTTACGCGTGGCTTAGCCCAACAGACAAATTAATAATAACAGAATGGGAGACCGAAGTGTCGGATGCAAAGGAATTCGTTCGAAGGTTGAATGTTGTATCGACGAATAAAGATAAGGAACAGGAACCTGAACCGGAGAAGGAGGTGACACCGGAAAAATACGCCACCAATCAAAAGTGGGGACTTTGCGAAGCGCTGCTTCATGTCGGCGACTGGAATACGGCTCAGCTTTTGTTGAAAAAACTTCCGGAGCAATCCGTCATGGTGAACGAGCGCATAGCGAGGGCTCTCTGTCGATTGCTGCACATGATAATCGAACCAGTCTATCGCCTGAAGTGTGCACTTCCGTGTAACATCAAAGGGCGTCCAATCAGCAATGGGCTCAGCAAACTAGCACCTGCGCCAGTTACCACAATATCTAAACTTCGCAATCACGCCTTTCCCATGTTCACCGCCTTGGGGCCCTCGCTGCACTACGATTCCGTTCTGCTGTACAAGCTTCTCCGCTTGGTCCGCATTATTCTTACGGAAATGAATGTCGATCCGATGAATCCACCCGCGTCCGGATCGGAGAATGAACAACTGTATTACGACATCATAACCCTGCTGGATGCTTCGATTCTTCCGGCCCTTTCCTACATGGATTGCAACTGTTGTGTGGCTGAAGAAATCTGGTCAATAGTGAAGCTCTATCCCTATCAATATCGGTTCAGTCTGTATGCCCGCTGGAAGAATGATACGTACCAGCTGCAGCCGAAGTTGATCCGTCGTCGAGGGAATGCCCAGAAGCAAATCAAAGCTCTGATGAAGCGTGTCAGCAAAGAAAACAGCAAACCGGTCGGACGGCTGATCGGTAAACTCAGTCACTGCTCGCCGGGTTTTTTGTTTGACTATGTAAGAAGTCCAATGATTGTTCACTGTTACACAAACTCATTCCAACGTCCTTTCCAGATCCTATTACAAATTCAAATCTACGACAATCTAATCACACCGGTAGTGGATTCCTTGAAATATCTTACCTCTCTCTCGTACGATGTGCTCGGGTACTGCTTAATCGAATCGCTGGAACAGGTGGATCGCAATCCGATGCAAAACGACGGAACCTCCATTTCGCTGTGGTTACAGAGCTTGGCTAACTTCTGTGGAGCCATCTACAAGAAATACAACATCGAACTCAGCGGACTGTTGCAGTATGTTGGCAATCAGCTGAAGGCACATAAGAGGTGAGATTTTCCGAGGTCGTTCTTCCGCAGTTCCGGTTTTGATAACTAAGGTTTATTTTCAGTTTGGATTTGTTGATTCTGAAGGAAGTGGTGCAAAAGATGACCGGTATTGAGGCGGCCGAGGAGATGACGTCTGAGCAAATCGGTGCCATGTGCGGTGGAGAACTGCTGCGAGGTGAGGCCGGATATTTCAGCCAAGTGCGCAACACTAAAAAGTCATCGCAGCGTCTGAAGGATGCCCTGGCTAGCAACGATCTAGCAGTGGCCCTTTGTCTGTTGATTGCTCAGCAGAAGCACTGCGTTATTTATCGTGAAACGGCTTCCAGCCATCTCAAGCTAGTCGGAAAGCTGTACGACCAATGCCAGGACACGCTGGTCCAGTTCGGTACGTTCCTGGGATCGACTTACTCCGTAGAAGAGTATGTCGATCGCTTACCCACCATTCACAGTATGCTGCAGGAATATCACATCCACTCGGACGTGGCGTTCTTCCTGGCCCGGCCGATGTTTTCCCATGCCATCAGTGTAAGTTGTAGATCTCTTCCAGACACTTCCGGATCAACATTTATTCTAATTTCTAATGAACTTGTTCTTACAGCAAAAATACGATCAACTTCGCAAGGCGGATCAAAACTCAAAGAAGCTGTCCACCTCGCAGAAAATGGTCAAATATCTGGAGGCGACCGCTTTCGTCATGAATCCGGTAATTGAATCGGTCCGTCCCCTGCACCCACCGAAAGTTTGGGAGGACATCAGTCCTCAATTTCTGGTTACGTTCTGGTCTTTGAGCATGTACGATCTGCAAGTTCCGGCGGAAAGCTATCAACGGGAAATCAACAAACTGAAGCAGCTTTCCATTTCGGCGATGGACTCCAAGGAGCAAAATGCATCGAAGAACAAGAAGGAACAGGAACGACACGTGGCCCTGATGGAGAAACTGCAGGACGAACGGAAAAAGCAACAGGAGCATGTTGACAAGATTATGCACCGTTTGACAAGTGAAAAGGATTCATGGTTCCTGTCGCGCTCGGCCAAATCCGCCAAAAACGAAACCATCACCCAGTTCCTGCAGTTGTGTCTCTTTCCACGGTGTACCTTCACAGCACTGGATGCGCTGTACTGCGCGAAATTTGTCCACACAATTCACAGCCTAAAGACGGCCAACTTTTCCACGCTGCTTTGCTACGATCGAATATTCTGCGATATAACATATTCGGTAACGTCCTGCACGGAAAACGAAGCCACTCGGTACGGGCGTTTCCTGTGCGCTATGTTGGAAACGGTCATGCGTTGGCACGCTGATCAGAGTACCTTCAACCGGGAGTGCTCGAACTATCCCGGATTCGTGACCAAATTCCGAGTCAGTAATCAGTTCTCCGAAGCGAACGATCACGTCAATTATGAAAACTATCGGCACGTGTGTCACAAATGGCACTACAAGATCACCAAAGCGATGGTGTTCTGCTTGGACTCCAAGGACTACATGCAGATTCGAAACTCGTTGATCATTCTGATGCGAATCTTGCCGCATTTCCCGGTGCTGGCCAAGCTAGCTCAAATCATCGAAAAGAAGGTCGAGAAGGTTCGGGAGGAAGAGAAGAATCAACGCCAGGATCTGTTCGTGCTGGCATCCAGCTACATCGGGCAATTGAAGGCCAAGTCCGGGCAGATGATGCGCGAAAGCGACTTTCATCAGGTGGCCGAGAAGCCCGTCAAGGTGGAATCGCAGGAATCGAAGGCGATGAACGGGGATAGCAAGAGTGGTGGGTCTTTCGGAAAAGCTTTCAATTGTTCGAACATTCCTTGAACTAATTTTTATTTTTTCAGACCGCAAAGAGATCAAGTCCGAGAAAAAGATCATCGTCGTCAACAGTTCGTCGTCCGGGTCGAAGGTACAGCATAACTCGTCTAGTTCGGCGATAACCGCGAACAACGGTGGAAGCAGCAACAATCCGGATGTGAAGATTATTGAGCGTGAAATCAAGAAGGAAACTCCGGTGAGGGAATCGATCAGGGAAGCATCCGTCAGCAGCACCACGAAGGAAAAGTCTTCGAAGGAGATCAAACGCGAGGAACGGGCCCGCGAGAAGGAACGCGAACGGGAGGAAGCAGCCGCCGAGAGGAAGCGCGAAAAGGAGAAGGAGAAACGGCGTGACAAGACACTGAGAGGTTCGTAAGAGTCATTTTTCCTAAGTAGGTATTGGAACTTATGTTTTGTGTGTGTGTGAAATAGCAGCAGCTACGGTCGCCGCCGAGTATGAGCTTCAACAGCAGCAGTTACTCCAGCATAGTGAACGGGATTCGCGTGCCAGCGAAAGGGACAGAGATCGTGATCGCACCGAACGGGACCTCAGTTCGGTTTCCAACTCCAGCAACGAACATCGTCGCAGCCAGGATCCGCCAGAGCACGAAAGAGGTTTGTTGTTGCTTTCCCGTTGTAATTCCTCGATAACTGACTCCTTCTATCTATCTATCTCTCTCTCAATTGCAGAAGTCAAACGTCGCAAGCTGGAAAGTTCCTCGAAGGTTAGTATTGTGGTCTAAAAAAACACTTGACAGAGTGCTAATTCGTAAGAAAAGATAGAGAAACAAAGATAAAACTGATGTGCAGTGCCAAAACCGGAAAGAAAAGAAAAAAACAGGCAAGAAGAGAAGAAAGAGAAATAAGTGTCTCGGCTGGAAAGTCACACATCCGGTGGGTTCGTTTTTCCAATCCCAAACGGTGCCCGACCGATGATCGTCGCTGGTTCGACGAGTGAGCTGCTGCAGGGGAGAGACAGGACAATGTCAATTACTAAGTACCGATAGGACCGAGGACCGTAGAGCAGATAGGAGCAAATTTGTCGATTAATCTTGAGACATAAAACCGTGAATCTTTTTTTTCCTACAAAACGCTATCCCACTATGAGCTAATTCAAAAGCCAACCCTTAAGTAATATTTTCCAATCAATGCTGAATCAACAAGGCAAAAGTTGTAATCAACAGACTTGAACATCAGTCTGTAGGGTAGATTCACGGTTGCGCTGGAACTGGATTGATGATCGAGAAGACGATACTGAGGATAACAACACTGGATTTTGATGATGAGTGAAACCACAAAAGGAGAGATTCGCACAACGATGCAGGAAGACGACAGATAAAAGAACGGGGCGTCAAGGAGACGAGAACCGATTAAACACTGACAATCACTTGAAAGGCCACCAAGCTATTGGAAATAGCGCCAACCAACTGACTCCGAAATCGTATTACCTATTAAAAACAATAGCATAAACTTGATTTGAAATTTACAAACAATGAGATAACAGATTGTCAGAAGCAAAAATCAATGATTCATTCTCAACTCACGAATAAATTCAAGCTAACCATCAGAAACATGACCCCGAGCTGGCTCCGCCCTAGCTGTTCAAAGATGCTACATTTTTGCAACTATTGCCAGAAAATCCAATTTCAAACCATCGTGAACAAATGCAGAATGCAAACCCGAACGAAAATCTGGAATCCGCCTACTCAACCCAGGAGCTCCGGCTGAAGGGGATACACAACCGTTGGAAGTCTTCGTAAAGTGATTTGTTGAAAGTGTTCAGTTTGATCCAGTGATTCAAATCGATTAGCTTAAAGGGACACTTATACGGGGCCGGCCTTCTTTAAATTAAACGCATAACTGCTAGCTTCTTCTAATATACAGCAAGTTCGGTATAGTCGCGTAAATAATACAACAAATCTAAATCCACCAACCGAATAATCTTCAATTCATTTTGACGTTGAACAACCAAAGTGCATAAATCCGTTTGAAGAAAAAAAAATCGTTCAGCAGACCAGAATTCTACAGTTTCCAGCTGCCAATCCGTCAGTCTCCCCTGCGCAATTGTCATCCTAACGTGTTTGATCCTGCCCTGGCTCGGCACTCTACCGGTCGGCAGTTGCCTTGTTAACCAATCCGTTGTGGGCGCTCGTAGTCGTAGTTCGTAGTCCTCTCTTCCGTGGGCCTGTGCCAAGGTACGTATTACTTTCACACAGACAAAAGAAAGAAACCGAATCTCTATCCTACTATTCCATTGATTCGATGATTAACATTGCTTCACAACAACAACAAAGATGGTTTTGTTATTTAACGGTGCTATCTGCAGGGTACGATTATTTAAAGTAATAGGATTTTTGGGACAATATACTTATTAGGTACTTCTTAGGAGTTGCTGTTTGATAAATCATTAAAAGTGAACTTAATACTGTAATTTTCTAGTGGAATATGACACAATGTGTGAACAATTTTTGGAATAAACTTTGAATCTACAAACTCACGAATATTACAGTCTCATCTCGATGTTGGTAGAACGGAGTGATTTTCATGTTGTCAAAAATTGCTAAAATCGGGTTTTTTTCGTCCTGTTATTTCACCATTAAGAAATTACGAAACGTCTTCAAAAATAATGTTATGGCTTTTTTAGGCCTGACATCTATTTGCAACAAAAAATTCCAAATCATGTTTCTCAAATCCCAACCAAATCCGGTGTTTCAGAACCACAAAATTTCGTAGATGGATCCTATAACCTTCCGGGGATGGGTCCTGTTCCTACGTTAGCTCAGGGGTCGAGATATTTTCACCGGAATAGAATTGTCGGATTGAAACTAACGTGTGGGTTTAAACTTTCAAACAACTTTTATTTAATCAAATAATCTTCGCAATTGCTGCTCACCGTTTGTATTCTGCTAATGTTCCTGCCTTTCCTTTTTATACCTTTCCTATTGACGAATCCAGGTTGAAAACAGGATTGACACCGAGCGGCGGTGATAAATTGTTGAGTATAGGACGAACATTTTAAAATGCTTTTAAAAAATTCAATTGAAATTCTAATTAAAAGCAGTTTTTCGTATGATGGAAGAAAAATCCAAAACTACTCAATAAAGACAGTTTCAGCAAAATAAAAATAAAATAAAAATGATGCCCCTATTGTACAGTTCTGAATTTTTCTTACATCATACAAAAAACCGCTTTTAATTAGAATTTCATTTGAATGAATCCAAAAGGGTTTGAGCTGTTTAGTGGAATTGAACATGACCTGTAACTAGAAATTAGAAGAAAAATTAGTATCTTCCATTTAATTCCAACTACCTTTGCTTATGTTCGACAGATACGCGTATTTCGTCTACAATGTGTAGACTTCTTCAGTGTCTCGTACTAATAACTCGACTTGACAAGTCATTTCATTTGAATGTTTTAGAAGCATTTTAAAAAGTTTGTCCTATACTTTAACATTGGAGCTGTCAGATTTATCACCACTAGGTGTCTTCTTTTTTTTCTTCAACCTGGATTCTTCAATTGAACAGACTGTAAACCTTTTCTTCTCCACAACACACCGCATCTGCAAGTCTACACAAAATCTACCTGCTGTCCTACGGTATAGCAGATAGAAGATCTTGCTGAATAACCTGAATAATTCATTTAAACTCGCTAATTTAAACTCTAACAGGTCCTGTAGCTTGATGAGCTGGGGAGCTAATCTCCCACCAAAGCGAAGAAACCCCGCCGCGAACAAGTGTGAGGAGCACTGGCGCCCTCACTGAGTTCCTTTCTCAAACAGTGTGATTAGACGAAACACCTCCTAGGTGGCGAATTTCAGTCAAGTGCTGCTTAACTTTGAGGAAGGTTCCGCTAATAGACAGAGCTCGGTTCGTAAATGCCTAACAATTTAGAGGCAGTAGGAAGTTCCGAAGGCAATGCATTAGAGACGGATCGTTAGTCAGGGTGATAAACCTTAACGGCAGTTCGAAGGAAAGCACGGATTCAAGTGCGTAGCTCATGGCGTCGTGGTTTCTTTGCGTTGGCGGGAGATTAGCTCCCCAGCTTATCAAGTTACTATTAATCCCAGGAAGGTGACAATTCCGCCCCACCTTGCACGTGCGCAACAACATACATACATACATTTATTTGTTCAACATCACATTTAGGATAAGACATAATCAACAATAGTACGCCACAATACTCGGTTTGCGGCCGCCGCTCTCCAACCTTGGTCACACTCAATGCTCGCCAGATCACGCTCCACCTGGTCCGCCCATGGTACTCTCTGCGCTCCACGCCTTCTTGTGTCCACCGGATCAGTAGCGAACACCAACTTTGCAGGGTTGTTGTCCGGCATTCTTGCAACATGCCCTGCCCACCGTATCCTTCCGGCTTTGGCCACCTTCTGGGTTCGTCGTAGAGTGCAGCGAGCTCGTGGTTCATCCTTCGCCGCCACACACCGTTCTCCTGCACACCGCCGAAGATCGTCCTTAGTACGCGTCGCTCGAAAACTCCGAGTGCTTGCAGTTTCTTCTGGAGCCCGTAGTAGGTACGACTTCCGCTGATGATGCGCCTTCGAATTGCACGACTCGTATTGTTGTCAGCCGTCAGTAAGGATCCGAGGTAGACAAATTCCTCCACCACCTCGAAGGTATCCTCGTCTATCGTGGCATTACTTCCTAGGCGGATCCGGTCGTGTTCGGTTTCGCCTACCAGCATGTACTTTGTTTTCGACGCATTCACCACCAGTCCGACCTTTGCTGCTTCGCGTTTCAGGCGGGTGTACAGCTCTGCCACCGTTCCAAATTGTCTTGCGATAATGTCCATGTCGTCCGCAAAGTACACAAATTGACCGGCTCGTCGCATTACACCTTCCAGAGCGATGTTAAATAGTAGGCATGAGAGTCCGTCGACTTGTCGCAGTTCCCGACGAGATTCGAATGAACTGCATAGTTCATCCGAAACCCTTACGCAGTTTTGCACACCGTCCATCGTTGCTTTGATGAGTCTGGTCAGCTTCCCAGGAAACCCGTTTTCGTCCATAATTATCCATAGCTCTGTGCGGTCAATACTGTCGTATGCCGCCTTGAAGTCGATGAACAGGTGATGCGTTGGGACCTGGTATTCACGGCATTTCTGGAGGATTTGCCTTACGGTGAAGATCTGGTCCATTGTCGATCGGCCGTCAACGTAGCCGGCTTGATAACTACCCACGAACTTATTCGTTTTAGGTGACAGACGACGGAATATGATCTGGGATAGCACTTTATAGGCGACATTCAGAATTGTGATCGCTCTGACGTTCTCACATTCCAAATGATCGCCTTTTTTATGTATGGGGCAGATAACCCCTTCCTTCCACTCCTCCGGTAGATTCTGGCTATCATCCGTTGCAAGCAGGTGGCCAACTTTTCTGAA
Organism: Aedes japonicus; assembly: GCA_034211315.2. Lineage (NCBI taxonomy): Eukaryota > Metazoa > Arthropoda > Insecta > Diptera > Culicidae > Aedes > Aedes japonicus. Next base: position 25,010 of record JASCZW010012776.1, read on the forward strand.
GCCATCTTGATGAGTTCAGCTGCGGTACCATCTTTACCAGCTGCTTTGTTGGTTTTGAGCTGGTGGATGGCATCCTTAACTTCCCTCATAGTGGAAGTTGGATCACTTCCTTCCTCTGCTGCACAGACGTAGTCGTTTCCTCCGTTGCCTTGGTCTCCCATGCCTACATTCTCCACGCCATTCAGGTGCTCATCGAAGTGCTACTTCCACCTTTCGATCACCTCACGTCCGTCCGTCAGGAGGCTCCCATCTTTATCCCTGCAGATTTCGGCTCGCGGCTTCCGTGTTTCTTGGGAACGGCACAGCAGTTCCATTTCCTCGCACTACGCTTCTTCGTTGTGGCGTTTTTTTTTCTCCCGGAAGATGCGGGTCTGCTGTTTCCGCTTCTGCTTATAACATTCCACGTTCTGCCGGGTTCCTTGCTGCAGCATTACCGCCCGCGCTGCATTCTTCTCCGCCAGAATCGCTCTGCACTCCTCGTTGAACCATACCACGTGCCCGATGGTACTCTCGGCTGCGTCGTTGATGGCTGCTTATACTGTACTCCAGCAGTCTTCTAGAGGGGCTACATCGAGCTTGCCCTTTGTCTGGCAACGTTGCCTCGAGATTCTGCGCGTATGCTGAGGCGACATCCGGTTGCTTCAGTCGCTCTAGATTGCCGGTGCCGTACATTGTTGATGACGGAAAGTTTTGGGCGCAGTTTGACCATCACAAGGTAGTGGTCGGAGTCGACGTTAGCGCCACGATAGGTCCTGACGTCGATAATGTCGGAGAAGTGCCGTCCGTCAATCAGAACGTGGTCGATTTGCGATTCCGTCTGCTGTGGTGATCTCCAGGTGTACCGATAAGGGAGGCTGTGTTGGAAAAAAGTGCTACGAATGGCCATGTTCTTGGAGGCAGCAAAATCAATGAGTCGTGGGCCGTTTTCGTTCGTCAGCTAGTGGGCGCTGAACTTTCCAATCGTCGGTCTGAATTCCTCCTACTGGCCTACCTTGTCATCATCAGTGCTTCCGGTGTGAGGGCTGTACACGTTGATTATGCTGAAGTTGAAGTCCTGTCCAACACACCTCCTGCAGCGCTACGACGCCGAACCCGCGCTCCTTCAGTGGGTCGGCGAGTATGCGGGTGTTCCCAATTAAGTTGTGAGATCGGCAGTTCCACGTACCGAGTCGTAAGTCCTTTTTGTTCGCTGGGGTCGTTGCCGTTGGTCTCGGTTCGTATTATTCTGTTGCTGATTTTCCGTTGCAATTCTTTTTTACGGCTGGCTCGCAGGGCCGGACACCAACCCCCTACTTTCCCGAGGACCATAGTGCACAGTTGAGGTTAGAGTCCTTTCCTGGCACTCGGACGTCGATCAGCCACCCCTAACATGGGGGACAGACGCTGTTGTGAGCCGCCCCTCCTCGAGAACAAACGCTCAGGTTTGCAGAAGCAGCAGCAAAAACATGGAAACGATTACACGTCGATTAGCCAACAACTGGCTTAACAGAAGAAGAAAGAAGATTCCAAATCAATGGAAGAAGAATATGAAGTGCTATTAGAACGTCGGAAAGGGGCAGTGATATCGAGGCTTGCACGGGTGCAGTGTGCACTAAATTGGACACAGAAGAGAATCCGAACCCTAACCTCAATAACAATCATTTCTTGCAACTTCATTTGCATACTGTTGAGTGTTGTTATCGCGAATTTAATGAGTTGCAAATTTCTATGTTCCTCTTTCTGACGATACCCGCGATGAACAATAAGAAGAAATCGTCGTTTGCGGGAAGGCCTACAACGACCTGAATTCGTTGATCGCACCGATTATTAAAGAAGAAACTAGGGCCGCTGTCCCTGCCATCTCCGTTCCGCCGATACCCGCTTTTTCTACTACCGCCGTACAATCTCAGCTGCCCCCACTGAATATTCCGTTCGATGGTTCTTACGAAAATTGGTGGTTATCATTTAAGTGTATGTTCCAGTCGATTATGGGACGGCACAAGCATGAATCTCCGGCAATCAAATTATACCACCTCCGAAATTCTCTGACGGGAAAGGCAGCGGGCATGATCGACCAAGACGTCATTAATAACAAAGATTATGATACTGCTTGGGAGATGCTCACTGAACGGTTTGAAGAGTTGAGATTGTTTGTCGATCGGCACATTGAAACTTTGGACAAGTTCCGGAAAATTACTAGGAAAAGTGCGGTAGAATTGCGCAAATTGGTGGACAGTTATTCCAAGAATGTAGATGCGTTAAAGAACTTGCACCTCCCTGTCGAAGGATTAGGCGAAGCAATGCTGATCAATTTGATAGCATCGAAAATGGACATCGGAACAAGAAAGGATTGGGAAGCCAATCAAACTGCTGGTGAACTACCTGAGTACGGAGCAACCATGAACTCTCTGAAGGAGCGTTGCAAAATCTTGGAGAAAATTAGTGTGAACATGAAAATTAGTGCGGACAGTGTGAAGCCATGTTCGATAGTAAAGGGCAACGCGCTCATAAAAACGACTGGAGAACAGTGCTCAATGTGTAAAAATGAACATGGACTGTGGCGATGCGATGAGTTCAGGAAGATCAGTGTTAGTGAAAAGTACGACATGTTACGCAAGAGTGGTTCCGGTTATAATTGTCTCCAGAGGGGCCGTCGCACCAATGAGTGCCCATCGTCGAGCTGCTGCAAAAAGTGTGGCAAACGCCATCATGCTTTCCTGGTACGAAGGTCGAAAACCGTACCAATGAAGTGCCGGCGCCATCCGTTCCAGAAGTTGCTAATCAACACGAGACTGGTCGAGTCGAGGCAACGTGAACGTTGTGTTCCCGCAATTGTGCTACGATGAATCATTCTCTATTACCGACTGCTGTGGTTACGGCTTATGGCATCATCTGCTTCTCAGACACATTTCGGAGCGGAACAATTCACTGATTTTCTAGCTTTGCGAAAATAACCTGCCGATTGCCTCGTTAGTGGTTTGGATGGGAAGAACACAAAAATCAGATTCAAAATCCAACTGAAGGTTACATCTGGAGTCACTAACTACAGCATCATACTCGATTGTCTCGTGGCGCCGAAAATCATCGGGGATCTACCGGTGCAGTGTCCAGACGTTCGGAAAAGGCCATTCCCATCCGGAATTGAACTCGTGGACCCATCGTTCTTTAAAACGAGCCGTATCGACATTTGCAATTGGAGCAGACGTTTTCTGGGACTTGCTAAAATCAAATAAGATAAAGTTGGCTCCGGATCTTCCAACGTTAACAGAGACGGAATTCGGTTGGATTGTCGGTGGATCTTTTTCAATCTCGAAGAAGCAACACCAACAATCCTTCTGCACAATAATTGAAAACAAAAATCTGGCTGACTTGCTCAACAAGTTCTGGGAAATCGAAGGGATCGACGATCATCAACGAAATACCACGACGTCGGATGAAGAATGTCTCGAACACTTCCGGCGCAGGAGAATCCAAGACGACTGCGATCAGACGGTTCCTGAATCTGGCACGAAAGTTAGATAGAGATCCTCCACTGAAACAGCAATATGCGGATTTTATACACGAGTATCAACGTTTGGGTCATATGCTAGAAATCAATCCAACGGACGATGAAAACGATGCTTTCTATCTACCACACCATTGCGTTATCAAACCGTCGAGCACAACCACAAAACTCGGCTAGGTCTTCCAGTGGGATATCCATAAACGATGTGCTCATTCCGGGATCAGTTGTGCAGAACGACCTGGTTGCGATATTATTAAACTTTTGCTGCTTTCGTTACGTTATTACGGTAGATATTCCAAAAGTGTTTCGGCAGATTGGTGTACAACAGGCAGATAGAAAGTACCTACGAATCGTGTGGAGAGATTATTTTGATCAACCGTTGAAGGTGTTTGAAATGCAGACAGTGACGTATGGGCTTGGGATAGCATCATCGCCGTTTCTAGCCACTATGGCACACTAACGATTGGTCATCGAACATGCTGATGACTACCCTCTTGCTGCAACAGCAGTCTAAAAATGTTTCTATACGGACGACGACGAGTTATTGCGGCGTGGATGCTTTGATGCCTATAAATGGTGTTCAAATGCAGATGTCCTATTTGAAGATGTTGAAGATAAACAGATGAAGGGAGATGGTCTGAATATTGATTGATTGGGTTGATTGTGAAGACGTTGGGAGTCGCATAGAGTCCCAAAGAAGATTGGTTTTCGTTTTGCGTGCCACCCCGTGAATTGGATCCAATGCAACCATTGGGATGTACCGCTTCTGGAAGCAATTGTGAAACGTTGGGTATCGTTCCGCAATGATTTGTTGAAGTAAAACGATTTGAAAACACCACGATGGATCCTTTCGACCACGGCGGTTAGCGTCGAACTTCACGGTTTACTGATTCTTCAAAGCAGGCATATGGAACCTGCTTGTATACTCGGATGCTGCAATCGGACGGTTCATTGACCATGCAGCAAATCACGGATTCTTCCGAAATCTTCTAGTCGACCGAAACCTTTTACGACACGCTCAGAGCTATGGAGGAATCCAGGCAACGCAAAAGTGAGGTTAAACGTCGTGGATGGCGCTCATTCAAAATGATTTTTCGAGCGGTCTAAGCAAAGTAATTGGTGATAAAAAGATAAGAAAATCAACGGTAATAACGATACTGACCAATCCCATACAGTTTGAAACATAGCTAGAAAGTTATTATCAATTCCATTTTTAGATACTAAGATGCTTAACCTCACTTTAGCTTTACGTGGATTCTCAAAATTAGCTGCAGTCCTGCTCTCCCGTTTGACTGATAAGTTCTTTTCTTCTACTGAAACGAAGTTGGCTGCAGTTATGTTGTGGAGCGATTCGCAGATAGTATTGAGCTGGCTTCGAAAATCACCTGGTCCAGCTCTTCGTATCTAACCGTGTGAAAGAAGTACAAAAATGGACGAAAGATTACCAGTGGAGCCACGTCGATACGCAATCCAATCCAGCAGGTTCTAGGGGTGAGCAGCCTGGTACGTTGATCGGGAAACAACTTGGGTGGAAAGGATGAATTGGTACCAGAACTGAAAACAACAGTGGCACTTGCCGTCACCACCAATCTGCGGTTAAAAATATTTGATGACGTTAGCGATTTTGGTAAACTGCAGCGGTACATGGCCAACGTGATACGCTTTGCGCTTTTCGTTGCTTCGAAACAGAATGTGATGACCAATGGGCCACTCCAAGCGAAGGAACTAGTACGTGCACAGAAGGTGATAATTCGATTCGTGCATGCCGAAACTTTTTCGTCCGAGATCGCTGCCTTGACACGAGGTAAGAATGAGAAGCATCGGTTGAGGAATCTTCATCCGTTCATTGACGCTGAGGACGAAATTCTTCGAGTTGGTGGGCGCATCAAACACGCAATGATTCCGTTTGACAGTCGTCACCAAATGTAGCTGTCGTTACTTACACATTGAAAATTTGCATTTGGGACAACGGGCACTGCTGGCAGATAGTCAGGCAACGTTTTTGGCCCCTGAACGCGAAGTCGACGATTAGAAAGGTAATACGATCCTGTGCTACTTGTTTCCGTGCAGACCGAACCAAGACGACCCAGTTCACGGGTAATCTACCGTCGTATCGTGTGCAGCCAGCTCCAACTTTCGCTCGAACTGGGATCGATTTCGCTGGTCATTTTTTTATCAAATCAAGTGCACAAGCAATAAGACCGATGACGACTAAGGGCTACGTTTGTCTCTTCGTGTGCATGAGCACAAGAGCAATTCACGTTGAACTGATGTCCGACGTTACTTCGGAGGCATTCTTGGCAGCGTTGAGACATTTGGTAAGCCGACGAGGGGTGGGTGCGAATGGCGAATAAGAAGAGCTGAAGCTACTTTTAGAAAACTAACAACATCAAAGGCAACTGACTGAATTCTGTAGTACTAAGGGTATCGAATGGAGACATGAACAGTTGAACCGATCGGCGGCGAACAGTAACGTATTGCAGATGAGAGACCTATGAATGTGAACCTTCCTACGATCAGCGTGCCGACGTTTCACGGTGATAGGAAATCGTGGCAATCTTTCAAGTGACATATTTGAAACGACAATCCATAGTCGGACCGACATTCAATTGAAGATGCAGTATTTGATATCGTTCTTCGATGGTGACGCGAAACGATTGGCGAATTCGTTTCCAATTTCCGATGCCAATTACGTCGAAGCCTGGAGAAGCACTGACAAACTTCTACGACAAGAAAAAGTTTACTGTCTTCGCACTTGTTCGTGAGTTTGTCGACCAGCCAGAGATTCGCAGTGGCACTACGGCCAATTTGCGGAAACTTGTCACTACCTCCGACGAGGTAGTCCGGCAGCTTAATGCCTTGGGCGATGAATTCAACACTCGTGATCCGTGGCTGATCTGATCATCTGCTGTTGGAAAAATTGGACAGTGAAACACGGCCGCTGTGGGCGCAAAAAATTGTTGATGAGGAGAACCCTACCTTTGAGTATTTCCTAAAATTTCTGGATGATCGGTGCAGTGCTTTAGAGACGTGTTCGGCGTTCAGCAAGAAGGTGGTAGCAGAAAGTACGAGCAACGGAGCAGTGAAGAAAGTGCCTCACTCGGAGAAGAAAGCTGCAGGCGCTGCATGCTGCAACAGAAGTGCAAAAATGCGCGATATGCTCCAATGAACATCCGATACGGATCTTTGCGATGACTTTAAAAAAACTGAGTGTGCAGTGTAGACGTACATTTGCTCAGAAGGCAAAGCTATGTTATAACTGTTTGCGTTCATTCGTTACATTCGGTAATAGTGTGTACGTCGAAGTCAGTGTGCCACAACGGAAACTGCATGCAGCGGCACCATACGCTTCTGTCCTAACGATGCAATGGTGCAGAATCAAACCGTCGATCACTCGAGCGATGTTCAGCCTCAATCTCAACACACCGTGCAGCGTCACGGAGGAAGCCATCAACTCTATGGTGGCACAGGTTCCAACGGTGTCGGCGCCTTCGGTTCTTTCTACGACGTTGATCTGCGTGAAAGCATTGGATGGTAAGTTCGTGAAGGTTCGTGCTTTGATCGATTCGGGTTCAGAGGCATCGCTGATTTCCGAAGCTAGTGTCGATAAACTGCGATTGAGGCGAACCAGTGGAAAATTCGTGGTTTCTGGATTGGGACAACAACAAGCAGGAACAACGCGTGGAATTGAGGAGCTGGTTATAGCCAACCGATTCTGTAAGGAAGTTATACTTCAGACTTCGTGATGAACAAACTCATATCGACGCTGCCGGAGCAACACCTGAGATTGGATCCAAGTCTGCTTAGCAAAAATGTACAGCGAAACCTCGCCGATCCGCAATTCATTCTGACGGGTCCAATCGACGTATTTTTGGGCTCTGATGTGTACTTGCTCATTCTACAGGCTGGTCAAGTGCGAACCAAGTCTTGCGTTCCAGTTGCCCAGAACACAATTTTTTGAATTTTTACGGAGTTGGACATCAATCGAACGTTGCGACAATTTTGGGAGCAGGAGGAGGTTCCAAAGCCAGAGCTGCTTACTCCTTCTGAACAAACAGCGGTTGCTCACTGCAAGTCCACCGTATCACGTGATGAGACGGGCCGCTTAATCGTGCGACTTCCGTTCGACGATTCGAAGCCGGCTCTAGGTGAATCGCTCAGCGCAGCAGTGAAACGATTGGGATCCATGGAAAGGCGCTTCCAACGAGACCCGGAGTGCGGCCAGCAATATTCGGATTTCATTAGAGAGCACCTAATGCTAGGACATATGGAGGAGATACCTGATAGTGAACTTAGCGTAGAAGTAAATAAAACCTTTTACCTACCTCACCACGCCGTGGTGAAGGCTGAAAGCTCGACCACGAAGTTACGCGTCGTTTTCGACGCCTCGTGCGCGTCGAGATCTAGAGTGTGCCTCCCTTTTCCGCCTTTCTACGTTTCCCAATACAGCAAGTAGCGATTGTAGGCGATGTAGAAAAGATGTATCACCAAGTGTGGCACCCTGAAGATCGCGATTATCAGCGGATCGTGTGGGGAGAAAACCAGAATGAATCCGTGCAGCATTATCGTCTGTGCACCGTGAAATACTGTACGAGCTCTGCACCGTATTTGGCCATCGAAGCGATGAAGGAAGCAGCAAGACACTACAGCACGGTGTATACAGAGGCAGCACAGCCGATCATCCTGGACACGTACGTCGACGACTATCTGTCCGGAGCACAAAGCAAAGAAGAAGCGATGCAGACGAAACCAGGTAGTTGAAATCTTCAAGTCGGCTGGTTTCAACTTACGTAAATGGTCCAGTAATTGCCAGGAGTTTTTGCACGTGAAACTGGCGGAGCACTCGAGTGGCTCCCTGAAGAAGACATCTTTACTTTACAAGTCCACCTTCAATTGGATAACGTGGATAACCAAACGGCAGTTGCTTTCAGATGCATCGAAACTTTTCGACCCCTTCGGTTGGTTAGCTCCTGTTACGGTGAGCATCAAGACACTGTTTCAACAGCTGTGGGTCAGTGGAGTGTCCTGGAACGATTCGCTTCCTCCAACGATCGAGAAATCGTGGAATGAGATTAAGCAGAATTTAAAAAAGATACAAAATATCCATACTCCACGTTACGCAGCGAACTACAACGGCAAGGTGGAACTCCACGGATTTGCAGACGCCTCTGAAGCGGCGTATGATGTGGTGGTGTATACCCGAGCAAGGGATCCGGACGGAAACATCGTGGTGAACTTGCTCGCAGCAAAAACGAAGGTAGCACCGTTTGACCCAGTTTCCTTGCCACGACTCGAACCAAGTGCGGCGGATCTGTTAACCGAGCTTATGCAGCATCTCACGGTAGAGCACTGGGCGTGGACGGATAGTACAGTCGTTCTCCAGCGGCTCTCATCGCACCCACGTAAGTGGAAAACCTACGTGGCGAACAGTACACCAGCGATTCTCGTCTACCTACCCCGTGAACGCTGGAACCACGTGCGAAGTGCAAATAACCCGGCAGATTGTGCTTCTCATGGTTTGATCCCCGATGACCAGTTTTGGTTCCACGGACCGGAGTGGTTGCGAGGAGCATTGGGAGATTGGTCCAGACTTTTTGGAAAACGTTCAAGAGCCACCCGAGGAGCACAAGGCGAAGGTGATGCATGCTGTGGCACAGCGGTGCAACAGCTGCTACGCGGAACGGATCATTCTTGAGCGGCGTTTCGACTTTACTCTCGTTGTACGTTCACTGACTCTTTTCAATAGATCGCTACAAGCCTGGAAGGGAAAGAAGTTCGACTCCGGTCTGACACCAAACGAACTACAGACGGCGAAAGCAAAGCTGGCACGATTGGCCCAGGAAGACGACTATAAGAAAGAGATGGATTTGTTAGCAAGAGGTGTTGTTCTCCCAGCCAAGAACAAGTTGGCTGCCTTGCATCCTTTTCTGGATAACGAAGGTACGATGCGAATAGGAGGTCGGTTGCAGAATTCATCATACGGTTACGACGTGAAACATCCAACGATATTGCCGCGTGACCATCGAGTAACGGAACTACATTTGCGGGATCTCCATCAGCGGAACATGCACGCCGGTCCGACGCTTTTGACAGCCACTGTGAATCAGCAATATTGGATAATCGGATTACACCCGGCGGTGCGACGGACGGTGCAGAACTGTATTCGTTGTGTGAGGCTCAAGGGACAAACGGAAAGTTAGCTGATGGGTTCATTACCTGTGTCGCGAGTGATGGGAACTCGAGCATTCATGAACGTCGGCGTCGATTACGCTGGCCCTTTCCCGATTCGAGCGTCATGTGTGCGTGGCGTTAAGACAACCAAAGGATACCTGGCAGTGTTTGTGTGTATGACTACAAAGGCAGTACACTTGGAGGTTGCCAGCGACTTGTTCAGTGCCCTCAAGAGGTTCATCGCAAAGCGAGGCTACCCGTGTGAAATATGGTCCTACAAAGGGACCAACTTTGTAGGGGCAGACCGTTACCTTCAAGATCTCCAACAAGCACTGGAAGTCAGCAGCAAGCCAGCGGAGCAGTTCCTGACCAACTTGGGCATCCATTGGATCTTCAATCCGCCTTCCGCTCCTCACCGAGGAGGCATTTGGGAAGCGGCGGTGAAAAGTGTCAAGGAATTTCTTCTTGCAGTCGTCGTTTCTGAAGCGACCGCCTATGAAGAACTGTCGACAATTCTAACACAAGTGGAGGCCTGCCTCAACTCGCAGCCTCTTTGCGCACTTTCCAACATTCCCGACAGCTATGATGCGTTGACGCCAGAACATTTTCGGGTCGGTTAGCCACTGAATCTGATTCCGGAGCCCGACGTGTCTCGTATCCTAACCAACCGTTGGACTTGTGGCAGCATTTTCACAAGCAGACCTTTGAAGTTTGGCGGCGTTGGCGCGACGAATATTTAGCCAGCCTGCAGTGGCGCACAAGCGAATACAACATGAAGGAGAATCAACTTGTACTCGAGAAACATGATAATACACCACCTGCTCAGTGGGAGTTGGCCCGAGTTGTTAAAGTACACCCGGACTGCATGGCGTCATCCGTACCGTCACCCTGAGACGTGGACAAGCTGAGTATCTACGGCCGATCCAGAAGATCTGCCCATTACCGACGGATTGAGGCATACTGCCTCAAGGTGGGGGATGATGTTTGGGCATATCGCCTCTAATGCTGTTGCGTGTTGGTAGTTTTCTTACTCATTCACTCCACCAGAAATTCTCGTATCGCAGTGTCAATCTTTGCGTTAAAAAGCCACATCTTCGAAAGTACTGTAATAGATATGGCAAAAACTAACTGTGTTGCCAGAAAAGGTTTTCACCACTTTACAGAGTTGCCATAACGCCTCATTATTGTTCTACATGGATATATCCATCATAAAATGTGGAACAAATTGAAGCTTTCATTAATTTATAACAAAATGAGGAATGCATAGAAAGCAGTGTTATTAACGCTATCGTTTTAAGAAGTCTATTGCCTTTAAAGGAAAAGTATAAAAAATAAGGATGAGGTCTGGTTGGTCTATTGTCATGGAATTTTCGGAGCAACAAATAAAACAACTATGCTATGTTTTGCCATGTTCACTTTATTCAACTTTCGCTCCAAATCCAATTTAAATCCAATTCGGGATCTACACGTTTGACGATCATGTGGAGCATGTCCGCGGCCGAATATAAACCTCCTGGGCCTTCTTTGGAAGCAGATTGTTTAACTTCACTGGCTGCCTTTTCATCCGCTGCCAGCTGCCAGTCTAACATCGCTCTAGTCACTAAGCTCTGTTTTTACACGGTGTGTTTTCAGCGATAACTCCAGAACGGAACAACTTATCGACCTAATTCGAATCACATTTTAGGTTTTGGGCAAAAAGTAATGATATGGCAGTTTTTCAAAAAAATCACAATTTTTGGAGTATATACTCAAAATTTTAAAAACTGTATTTTGACCATTGCATGGAAACATAATCGAAGCAATTTAAAATGCTTATGCATGTGAATTTATCAATGCTATTTAGTCCTTTTTTTACACGGTTACATAATCAAAGTGGAACGTAGTGTAATTCGTTCACTGCTGCACTTCGGTTGCTTGAATTTGAAATCTGTTATTGGGAAATACTGTGCATTTGGTGAATTTAGTATGGAAAACGTAATGATAAGACTTTTTTTTTCACCGTAAAGTGACATCCTTAAAAAGGCCCACAGTCATTGACAATATTTTTTCTTTACTCTACACAAGAAAAATTAACCATTTTTAAATTAACAGCGAAAGTTCTGTTAGAAATTAAGTGCTATTCAGATTTATCAGCATTTACAGCAGCTATAAGCACGTGCCGACGTATTTAATATCGAAACTGAACTGAATCGGAAAACTAGGAAAATTTAAAAAACGTTTTACTTGTTCACTTTGAAAAAAAAAAATGGAAAATAAAATAAACTGAAACACTTTCTTAAACTAGAAAACGCGAACAAATCCCTTGTACTTCCACGAAAAAGGCTTGTTTTTGATAGATAGTCCTATTTTGACCGTGAATTAGGGAAGGTCCGTCAATTATGTAACGCAGATAGGGCGGCGAGGGGTTTGGGGTAAATACTTGTCGGGGGGAGAAAGGGGGTCTAAAAGTCACATTTTTGCGTGACATAATAAATGGATGTTCCCTTACAGGCTTATTCAGTGTCCAGTTCTTACTGACCGACGCAGATTAAGCCCGTGGCCAATAACGAGTTATTATCCGTCGTGCATCAGCAGCATTTCTATTGAATTAATGTATCATACAAATTGGTGACAAAGCTATGTAAGAAGTCAAAAGCAACCAACAAACTTATTCCACGAATCAATCGAAATCCCAATTCGACTGCGAAGAGCATCATAATGCTAACAGCGAATTCAACTGCTCATCTCTCGAGGGAGGAGTGGTCCATCCAAGGCCACTTTCCCCACCTATTCAGTCACACGTCCTCCAAAATTAAAGAAGATAAAATCAGATCAGGTATTTCCGGCAAACTATTGGAACCCATTCCCTTTTCGACTTTATTTTAGAGCAAACACGAAGCCGACGGCGGCGCTACGATGCAGTCCTCATCGTCGACAGAGTCGAAGAAAGAACGCAGCAGTAAAACCAAGGACAAGCGCGACAAGACCGACGAGGAGAAGGAACTTCGCAAGGAGCGCAAGCTCGGCAGAAAGAGGGTGAGTTAGTTCGACTAGAGCTCCAATAAAGACTGGGAAGATCTAATGGATGCCATTTTTCGCACAGGATCGCGCCGAAGAGATCATGCTTGCCGAAAAGCGTCGTCGCGAGGAGGAGAAAGCCAAGTTGCATTTGCAGAACGGTGAAGATGAGCTTGGTCCTTCCCATCGCGACAAGCATCATCACTTGAGGGTAAATCACGATTTTGTGTGGGAAAACCCGAGCCTAGTGGGTGTTTTAATTTATGTTTTTCTTCTGTTTTTTTTTTTAGGAAAAGTCACCTCCATACAGCGGTCGGGATCATCGCGAGCGATCACACGATCGCGTCGATCGCAGCGAGAAGCAGTACATAACGAAGTCATCGCGCACACGATCTGGCTACTAGGCTACTCTCCTCGGTGACTCGAGTTCGAATTAATGTAATTTGTTTGAATTAATTTTGTCTAAGAATACTGTATTCTTCCTTTCTGACTCATCAGTACAAAGCAGCAAATGATTTTCGAAACAGAAAAGTGAGCATTATGTTTTGTTTTGTCGATCATAATTTAGAAGAAGAAAACATGCGTTTAATATTAAGTTCCAAAATGATGTATTTTAAGAACTATACTTTACGTACCGAACATCAGAATGAGAAAGTTCAGTGTGCTCGAGAAACAGTGTGTGCATGATCTCTTTAGAAGCATAACGAGGATCGTGGAACTGATCGATTCCGATATCTTTTACAAGACTAGTGTAAGTCCTTAATCAACAACTTGAGAAGATTCTCAGGTTATACAACCATTTGCATGTAAGAAAACGGTTCGTTTTAAAAATCATTCATCCTCGATGATAGCGTGATTGTGAACAACTTCTACAGCTCTTTCTTTTGAAACAAAAAAAAAAAGTTAACTGTCATCAATAGAAGAATAGAATGAAACGGTCATAAGACACAACCCTGCTTGGGGCTATTCATAAACCACGTCGACTTTTCTTGGGGAATGGGGGAAGGGGGTTGACGCTCCATACAAAATTACAAAAAATTGTATGAAGAAAAGTCTACGAGGGGAGAGGTGGTTTATGGACCGGCCCTTGTGAGTAAACTTTACTTTGTAGAACAGAAAAGAAAGCTCGAAACTGTGTAGATAATCTAGGGATTCGTTCTCCAAAACTCCCAGTTAGATTTGGTTGTTTGATTGAATCGGAATTGTTTTAACATTTGTTTGCGTCTTTTTTGAACTGTACTGTACTGATAAACGATCCTGAAATGACCGAAAGGGGTTTGCTCGCACATTTTGGACTGACCAACGAAAACAACAAGATAACATTTGGAGGCTCATTTGCGAGCTATGAAATCTTAGATAGCGCAAGGTTGCTGATTATCACAACAAATGATGTCTCGCTCTTTCTACTGCTCATCTCTGTTTCCTGCTGCCGCAGAAAAAAAAAACTACTCTCACCGTATTCGAATCATATTGAGCAACGACTCGCTCGGTCCTTTCCTGTTTCCCGTTTCTTCTTGTGTCTACTTTCATTCACTGAATTATCACCATGTCCAACTAACCAAGCGGCGCTCACCAGAAGCAGGACCTGCAAATTCAGCATGGACCCAAAAGGGAAGGACGTAGTTCTCCGGAAGAAACATTTGAAAAATTATGGATCACTGTCGTACTAGTGAACCGGCTTCTAGTACTGTCAATGTACCGTGTATACTAGAATATTTCCAATGTTGCGTAAGCGTGATTTACTGTGCATGTTAGTTATGTCAACTGCTTTATTTATTTACAAATACAACTGGAACCTGTCGCATCATCGTATCCTGCATGGTGTGAAACTTTTCTGGCTCCCGTAGTGCTGATCCGGAGAACCGAGTGACAGCAATTAAAGTCGCGTTTTTTGTGTATGCATTGTCAAGTTTTTCCAAACCTCGAAACACTTAAGTGATGTTCATTTAAGGGCCTTGACGTCGAAAGATTACTTCATTATCATTTATATGACCGTAGCTGTTGTACAAATTCTTGGGAGTTGTGAACTGAGCTTGATGGGAATTGCTCGGAGATACCTAGAGATTCCTTTACTAGCCATTTTACTAGCTTATGGGCTGGAGATCCTACAGATAAAACAATCTCCCTCATTTCGTTTCCGGGCTTGTGGACTTTTGGGAGGCCTTTAATTCTGGGAAGGATGGGGTTTGGTTCGCGAAGTCGGACTGCTGCATCCCCTAATACTGCTTTACACTCCTTTAGTGTTTTGTCCACGATCAGTGTGATGCAGTAGCCATAAAAGTTTGGTGAAGAGGGAGTCTACACCGAAGCTGCCTATAAGGACCATTACTGATCTTAGAAGCCATCTACTTTTCGTAGTCCTCCTTATTCATGATGACGACTCTGTTGCCTTTGTCTGCTTTTAGATAGAAAACAGGCTTTGACTTCAGTTCCTTAACGATGCGAATTTCCTTCTCGTTGTTGTGTTTTTGTTTCTGTCCGTCCTTAATAATGTTCGAAGTGATAGTCCTGGCTGTATTTTGTAAAGATGTCGGTAATTGCTGTCTCCACGTCGATGATGATCTGTTCCACGTCGGGCTTGGTTGTAACCGCGTAACCTAATCCCTTGTTGAGATGAGTCAGTTGTTCTTCCGTGAATGCGGTCGTCGATCGGTTGACAACCAGTCCCTCAATGGAGTGGACCACCGGTGTCGTGGTGATGGTGGGTGTAAGTGTGGCCTGTTCCTTGGTGTGATGTGTGGTCCGAGTCTGTTCGTTTCCGTTCGTTTCCTATTCGATACGCATTCCTCTGCTACCTTGACTCGGGATAAGAACTCCTGGAATTTCACGGGATACTCCTTGGCTAACTTCAGGTGCAGAGAATAGTACTCCAAAGTTTTCCGGTCCAGTTTGTTGAATAGTCACATAATAGCCAAGAGAATTACCAAGCAATGGAAGCCTAAATCAAAATCCTAAGAAAAGGATAATAAACCAAGTGTCGAGAACGCCACTTCTATACCTCCCGGAGGAGTCACGGTATGAATCATCCATCACATGTACAACGTCCCATGCATCGTCACCAAGTTTCGCTCGGACCACTGGAACGTGGCACGCAACATCATCAACTTAAGTCCACCCGCCGGAAATGCAGAGTCTATGCAACAAAACCCATTCGCGGACTGCTTGCGCGATCAGCTTTACTTTACCGCCCATCGGAAACAGGATTATATAATATTCGTAATTCGCATTTCTTTCATAGCCAAACTGGTTTTATAGCTAAACAAGACCAGAGGAATAAATTGGATGAGGTAAACATGAATTTATTCTTTACCCCTAGCAACTTTTGCATAAAATCAAGCCAGCACAAAACCTTTGGTGCAGCGAAATATGATCGTGCACCGATAGCTCTGAGAGAAGTGATGTAGAATTGACTTGCGATGAAGCAGAAGTTTATCAGTACCTGGTGTTTCAGTCGAGTCACTGTGCTTGGCAACAATGGGCTCATCCGAGTCGTCCACATCCGAACCAAGAACGGCGTCGTCAAGAGGGTAATAACACGCATTTGTGTTCTGCCCAACGGCAGTATTCCAGACAACCACGATGCAGCATAGTTCCACTTCCGCAGCTGGAGGATTATCGTGTTCCGACCATTCGTCCGAGAAACAATCGAGGAAAAGCAGCAGCGTTGAAATGATTGACTTCCTTATATTATACTTTTGCTGTAGGATTTTGTTGCTCTTGGTTACTGATACTGTAGATCTACAGCGGTTGTCTTTGTTTTGACAAGAAAATAGTGTTGCCGAAGTTGAAATAAAACAATACTTGAAAGCTTGCTGTTTTTCTAGTACTCCTCTGATAATAATATTCTAGTATATATGGAACTTGATACACTGAAAATGTTGAGCAGCTGCGTCATAAATAAATCGTCTGCCAGATGTCCGTAATTAGTTCGTGGTCTTACACAACAGTCGTGGAGCTGTTCAGTGGCGGATGGAACGCAGCTGGCAGCAACATGCACCTTGGAGGGTGCACTGGCGAGCAGTTGTTGCTCAGAGAGGCGTTGCTGCAGTAAGCTTGCGGATGCTCCCGTCAACCTCGCTGTGAGAAACATGGCTGCTGAATCCTACGAGATGGCGAGAAAATAGCGCCCGTGACAACAACGAAACAAGGATCATCCCACGTCACCTGCAGAAGGCCACGCAATGACGAGGAGCTGAATCAAGAAGATCAAGAAAAAAGCCCATATCGAAGCGCGAACCATGTTTCTCCCCCGTCAACTAATCCGTCCTTTTCAGGACGACCAAATCAGTTTGCTAATTGAAGAGTTTGATTGGTTGAATTCTTCTATTGTCCAGCATGTTCTGATAGAAGTTTGAACGCCTTCTTAGTCTGAGGTACTCTCAGTGCTACATTATGCACAAGTTGTGAATCTAGGGTTATGCAAGAGAAAATTACGTTTCAACTGACAGAATACGGCTTCGTTTGAAAATAAATGTTTTGTCTATGAAATGCTTCTACCCAGAAAGGAAAACCTACTTTGAAACTACCGATTCAAGGGTTACCGGGGGTGCGCTTCCTGCATCGTGTTTGTGGGACTGCCACCTTAGGTATAGCTGACACGATACAGCGTTTCCTACTCAGCCGTTGGATGCCAGGGCAGACACTGTTTATGCCGCACCTCATTGGTGGACAGACGCTCGGCACGCACCTCCTCAATATAGCTGAAGTCAGAAGGACAACAGTGCCCAGGCTGCACTACCAGCTATGAACGCAACCCTTAGCTGGCGGTCTTTGCCATCTCTTGACCCGTGGAAGCATGAAGTAGGAACTTGTAAGCACCAGAGCTATGTTGCGGGGACGCACGCTCTTTTGTGACTCACCATTTTGCAGCTCACATGTGTCAGGCTTATCACTAAGGTAAATACTCCACATCCACAGCGCAATCTATACTATCTTAGAGTACATAATAAAGCGTCGTTCCATACAGTAACACTAGACTGGCCACCCCAGTGTTTTTTTTGTCTTTTGATGAGAATACGCATCTACGAAAGAGTTTTGATGCATCGCTTGATCTTGAGATGTCTGGATGTTTAAATTAAGTTATGGTTCTCGGACATTAAGCGTTAAATTCAAGCAGACGACAATTTCAACTTGAATTTGTGCCAGTCTATCGATTAATTCAAGTTGCGTGGGTCAATCAAAAGATACGTACTGTCAATATAAAGATAAAGAACAACGATTCTAAGCAGAATCGAGCATATCTCAGCAACCTCTCATTATTATACACTGAGGCAAAAAATGCTTATGATTTTCATAAGATCTACCTTATGAAGCGATTTTTTATTATGTTTTCATGGTTTCATCATGATTATTATGGATTTCACACGATCTGAACGAAATTTATACGATCATATATTCTATTTCATAAGTGCTCTTATGAAATTCGTGTATCACATCAATGTGAAAAAAAACTCAAGTTCCGTGAAAAAGAAAAATGGCTACCGAAACTGAATTGCTGTCCGACCTGTCGATTGCTGTTTTCGTTTTAAGCACGTTTAGAGGTAAAATATTGTTTAAAAATGAACATTATCTTGCCACAGAAGCTGTAGAGCGCTAAATGTACTAAGTTTTATACATATTGATACAAGATGGTCCCCTCTTCAGAGTACATGAAATAGGCAATAAGTTTTTAAAAAGAAATAAATTTATTTTCGATTAATAGAATATTCTTATTTTTTTAATTGCACGGTAATAGTAAAATGGCTAACATGCATAATACCGATCCTGCAAACTAGCACTTTGGGAAAATGTATTTCATCGATACGTTTTTTGAAGGTCGATATTAAAAATGATAAACATGGGCCAAATCAGAAATAGAATTTCATTAGAATGACTTATGAAATTCCTAAAGTAGAATAGAGGCTTCTTCATAAGATTATCTTATGAAAATTCAAAGACCACATTATGAAAAAAGCAACAACGCCACTGACGTCAATTCATAAGTACATCTTATGATTTTCAAAGTTTTTCCTTATGTCGAAATTTCATAAGTGTATCTTATGGCGGTCATACGATAAATTTTCTCAGTGTACCAATGATGCCACCTTATTTCCGTCGCCTTATTTATGAGTGACCCAAAGGAAATGCGCAAGATATCATTTCGCGGAACACCAGTTGAACACTTCTCACTCAATCCAGTCCAAACCACATGTAAAATCGTTCGTTCATTGACGAGGAATTGAACGAATTCATCAGCACGGAGGAACTCCATCCCAGTTCATCGAAATGAGACTGAATCCAGTGATAGTGATCGCTATCGGTACCATCCTAACCCAAGCCGACGGCATCGACTTAGAAGCGATCAATAGGGGGGTTGGTTTCGTGCAGCAACTCATCCGGGTCGGTGTCGATATTAAGGGCCTTATTGGCCAGAAGAAAGAAAAAAGTTGTTTTGACCAGGATGCGAAACAGTTAGCGGAAGCATTCTTGATAGAGATAAAGGCTATAGCCGAGAAAATGGATCAGTTGATGGATGGTGAGTCAATGAGTATTTGTGATGATAATTACATGTTTGACGGGGAATATTTTAGCGACCATTGAAGAGCCTACATGTCCCGAAGAGGTGGAAAATGGAGTGTACTCGTTGAAGCCTGTTCATACAACAATTGCTCCCTTCCGAGTCTATTGTGAGAAAGGTGGTTGGATCGTAATCCATCGGCGCTTCAATGGGATGCTTAGCTTTGATCGAACGTGGCACGAATACCAGAAAGGTTTCGGAGACATTCAAGACGAATTTTGGCTGGGACTTGAAAAGTTGCACCAACTTACCCGGACGAGTCCTTTTGAACTGAAGGTAGTGTTGAAGGGCTTCGGTGGAGTTGAAAAGTGGTCGCAATTTGATGGCTTCCGAGTTGCTGGCGAGTTCGAGCAGTATCGACTTGATTTGAACAAGTTCGTTGCAGGTAATGCGGGAGACAGCATCTTTTGGCACAAAGGGATGAAGTTCTCCGCTCCCGATAGAGATAACGACACTGGCGATAAGCATTGCGCGGAACATTACAGTAGTGGTTGGTGGTTTAAGCAGTGCTTTGATGCGTGAGTAGAAGTTGTACCAGAAATGTTCATCAACATTGTTTGCATCCATTTGTTATCTTTTAGGAACTTAAACGGCTTATACGGACAAGGGTTATCACACCACAAAATGAGTTGGTATACTTTCGATCGAAAACACAAAGGTTTGAAAGAAGCTCGGATGATGATACGGCCAGTGCAGGCATGTGACCAGAAATCTGGATTGTTTGGTTCTTCGTTTTGGAACGTTGATAGTTAAGGACCCATTGATAAATAAATGTTCACCCTACTGGTTTGTTGCTGTATTTACAAACCCCTTGGTGTATAAACTTCTGTTTTCTACATTCGTCAGACGTCCGAAGAAATGCAAATAAAAAAAAACCCGAATTAATCCACCGATGATGAAACGAAACCCTTCTTACACTTCACCACCCAGCTCGAAAAATAGTACGAACTTTTGTTCAATATCATGCACATAAATGGAGCGTCACTAAAGATAAAAATTTACGTTATAGATCATGTAATGTTCTGGGACATTCCATGCAATTTCGATAATGTTGCATGCAAAAGCTCGTCTTGGTTAGGACTTTGCATGCAAGTACCTGCTATATGTGAAATGTGTAGGCGAATGCAACACGATACCTTCTCGTCGTTGTACCTTGGTACTAGTATAGTAATTATACTTTTCTATACTACCCAGCAAATACAGGATCGTATATGAAAGCGAATAAGAGTGTAAAGTGGAGGCGATATATGTACATTTTTCATGCAGTCAAATGGACGCATGTACGTATAGCGCCTCCACTTTGTACTTATATCCGTTATCATATACGATTTTGTGTTTGCTGGGTGGGGCACTATTGCCAACCTAACGAAAGCGCACCTAAGAAGCGCGAAGAATTATTTTCTTTTGTTGAAACCATTCCGTATTTTGTACAGTGAACATGCAATTTTAACCGTTTTGTGAAACATAACGCGTTGTGTTCTTATTTGGCCAAATTCTGTTCTTTCGAATTGATTAGTTTCCGCTTCGTATAGTCGCAGACAGACGTTCAAGCTCGAACAAAAGAATTCGAATTTGTTGTGTAAAATTCCATCTTGCACAGTAGCGCCGCCTAGTCAACTAACGGGTGTCCACTAAAAAATGAGAATGATTTCAATACTTTTCCATCAGAACAAAAACGGCCGCATAGAAATGTCACTTTAGATGAATGAATCGTTGCACTCTCCAGAAAATTTTCATACACTCTTATTTCACTCTAACATGTTCAGTCGTGTTCAGCATGCCGTCGAAACAGGAAGAACTGCGCGCGCGCGTTGTACAATTCTTTCAAGCGAACGAAGATCGTGGAAAAAAATACACGGTGGACCATTTTTGTCGTGAAAAAGTTCCGGTATCCACCGTATACCGTATCCTGGCATGCATGAGAGTAACCCGGAAGAAAGGTTGCGGCCGTCCAGCGAAAATAATGAATGAGAAAACGCTCCGCTCGCTGCGCAGCATGTTCAACAACAAGGATTCGGTAAGTCAACGGGAAGCAGCCCGAAAGTTCCATTGTTCGAAGTCACTCATCTGCAAGACGCTAAAGAAATGAAATCCGTGAAATCCCAATGCCGCTGGATGACTCGGAATTACGGCGGAAAATCTTTCGTTCTGGACGACGAAAGCTACTTTCCTCTTTCGAAGTCTCAGATACCGGGAAACGACCGATTCTACACTAAGGACAAATCTACTACTCCTCCAAAAGTAATGTATAAGTTCAAGCAAAAATTTGAATCGAAGGTTATGTTATACATCGTAATATCCGATAAGGGTATTTCGAAGCCGTGGTTCAAACCAAGCGGTTTGGCCATCAACCAGGAGGTGTACCAAAGAGAGTGTTTGCAGAAAATACTCATCCCATTTCTTAAACAACATCACTCGGATGGCAAATACGTATTTTGGCCGGACAAGGCATCATCGCACTACGCAAAAAAAAACGCTAACGTTTTTGGAGAGCCAAAATATACCATATGTCCCAAAAGACCGGAATCCGACAAATTTGCCACAGTGCCGTCCTATCGAGGATTTCTTCGGTCTTTTGAGCTCCATGGTATACAAGGATAATTGGAAGGCCAAGAACACCAAGCAACTTACCAACAGGATCAAAAGCTGCATCCGAAAAATCGATGTGGCTGCCGTCCAACGGTCATGTTCCAGCATAACGACTAAGCTGCGCCGCACGGCGGACCACGGACCATATGACAATATTCACTAAACTTTGTTTGAAGATTTAAGTTGACCCTTTTAATAAAATAAATCAGTTTGAACAAAACTTCACTGGTATTTTTTCCTGACCCATTCTTTTCGTTCTCATTATTTAGTGGACACCCGTTAATTGCTACAGTAAATCTGACAGTTTGACTGGCAACCCATTTTTCCTTTACCAATCAAAACAAATCTGTGGCGCTATCGGTTAGCTTATTGCTACTTGATATCTTGAGGGAAGCCATGTTTTTACACAGGTAAATGAGTTGAAGTCGAACGTCTGTCTGCGGTATAGTGGTTCTACCCACAAAATGAAGTACAATTTTAAACGCTCTGATATTTAAATCAAAATGAAAATAAAAATAAGATTTTGTATCTTTGCAGGATTACGAACCTAAAAATGGAAAATTTGGTAGTGGATACTAATTTCATCGGTAATTAAAGGAAATTTCAGAAATATTTTATATTCCATACAGCCAGTTTATGAAATGAACTATTAGACACTCCTGAACAAAGGGTGTCTCTCATGGAG
Organism: Aedes japonicus; assembly: GCA_034211315.2. NCBI lineage: Eukaryota > Metazoa > Arthropoda > Insecta > Diptera > Culicidae > Aedes > Aedes japonicus. The sequence continues at coordinate 47,492 of JASCZW010012776.1, forward strand.
AGCATCAAATTGATTAAATGAATAAGTTTTAACTCTCGGAAAATCTAAATGTATCAGCTTGACAGAATATGCGCAGCTGCTGAATTTAGCAACATAAAACTTTGCAGTGCTTCAAATCGGTGCAACTGACGTAATGAGTGTGTTGCAATATTGATCAAAAGTACTCTCATCGAAATCCCTTTGACCCACTGACCCTGAACAAAATTACATAAGTATTACAATTTTCAAATATTCTGTCTAGACAATAAAATATGAATAATAAAATTCCAACCGTCTTTATCGATTATCGTTTATCGATATGAATTCAAGATGCTAAATGAGTTCATGTTCATTGAAAATTGTGCAGTTTTAGTAAATGGAGACTTTGTGTATTTTTTTAAATATACTCGATGCAGTTTAAACCCGGACAAGACCACTCGGGCCATTCGATCCTGCTCTAATTCTATAGTCTATAATGTCGCATCTAGTGCGCTGAACGGTGCATTTGATACGCCCAACCCCGAGCATCTTGACAGATGAGCTTAGTTTTGCGTACCCATCTAGAAATTGTAGATGTCTCTACCATGCATAAACAAAATGGCCATCCATTCTCGATAATTTATTTATTTATTATCACCGTCTTCGACAACAAGATCGTACAGACTGTACTTATTCTAACTTAACTTATGTAACTAAACAATTCGTATAATTCGGTTTTTAAAAATACTCCTGGACATGTTAAAATCAAACTTGGCAGAAATGTCATTGAATGACCAAATACAAGCGTCAAGAGGGTTGTTGTAACCGTAATTGGTTCGCTGATACGGAACAGCAAGCAAGTTGGAGTTCCGAAAGCGTCGTGGAGGAATGTTCAGCGGTACCTGGTCAAGAAGCGCAGGACAGTCGATGACACCGTTAATGACGTCGAATATAAATAAACGCTGCATTTTCACGCGTCTGGCAGACAACAATTCCAAGCCTAATAATTGGCATCGCTCGGGATAGGGAGGCAGATTGTTTGGTTCGTTCCAGTCAAGTAGCCGCAATGAAAATCTTACGAACTTTTTCGGTACCCGTTCAATTGAAAGAATCTGCGCTACGTAGTACGGAGACCAAACCGGGGAAGCATATTCTAGGATGCTACGCACCAGCGTGCAATACAGTGTTTTCAAAGCATGTACGTCAGTGAATTCGGAAGCATGTCGAAATGCAATGGGATAAACCCAAGAACAGAAAATGCTTTGGAAGTCGTGATCCAAACATGTTCATTGAACCTAAGCTTCTCATCGATGGTTACGCCCAGATCGCAGATAGAAGAAACACGCTCCAGTGTTTCAATGTCCATACTGTACTGGTGATGCACGGGATTACTAGAACGGGTCAAGGATATGATTTTGCATTTGTTGCTGTTGACGCGCATGCCATTATCGCCACACCAGATCAATATGGTGTTGATGTCCGTCTGTAGAATGGCGCAATCATCCGGGGACAGTATAGCGCGAAAAAATTTCAGGTCGTCGGCAAACGAAAGCTTAAACGAGGAGAGAAGCAGACACAGATCGTTCACAAAAATGTTGAATATCAGTGGACCAAGGACACTGCCCTGAGGTACACCGGACGTCATGGAGAATAAACTGGATCGTGCTGAGTTAACCGGTACATAGAAACACCACGATAATTTGAAACTTGGTTGACGTTGCCAGACTTGTGAATGGGATAGAGGCAGTTTTCCAAACCGCCGGGAATGTTCCTTCACGTAGCGATCGGTTGAACAAACTCGTAACAGGTACTGATAGTTCCGTTGAGCAGTTTTTCAGAAACACTGGTGGAATGGCGTCTGTCCCGGATCCTTTCTTAGCGTCGAGGTCTTCGATGGCTTGCGAGATATCGTTTGGGAAAAATTGGATGATGGGACGGTTGATGGAATGCGAGGGAATATGTGTGAAGCAGTCTTGACGTTGTACAGGCGACACTTTGCTGAACACACTCTCGAAGAGATTAGCGGCTTCTGAATTTGAGCTAGCATGAGCATCGTTGTAGCTGACGTTGCAAGGAATTCGGGAAAATGATTTCTGTTTCTTCACAAAATCCCAGAAACGCGATGGGTTCTGTTTGACACTGGCCTGGATTCTCGATACGTAATTCTCGTATGTGGTTAACATTATTGACTTGTACGATGATTCAGCATTACGTAGGATGATACGGTCACTCTCGGACTTTGTGAGAAGAAGCGATGTTGTGCTTTCCTTAGCATGTTTCTGAGATGGCGTAGCTCGTAGGTCCACCAAGGTTGGTTAAACATTGATTTAAATGATTGTCTTTTTCGAGGCACAAAATCATTGCAGACTTCGTAAAATTTGTCATAAAACGCTGTTCATGTAAGAATATTCCGTCTGGTGTAAATTGTATGTTTTGGGTAGTACATACCTTCCTCAGCAATAGTCCTTTAAAAACAGCAAAGCTCAACGAAGTGCAGCACCTAGGAGAGAATAGTACAAAACGCACTGGTGGGATAGAATGACCCACTCAATAAATGTGCTGAAATCTTCAAATCTATAGCTATAATGGAATGAAACTTTATCAATTCTTAAATAATACAGCATAACTGATAGTTTTATAGTACAAAAGGCACTAAATACATCAAAATATGATCAAAATTGAAGAAATTGTCCTAACTGTACCTCACATGTAAATAATAGAGTTAATCAAATAAGCTTTTGCCACGCGTTAATATCCATGTTGTATAATAAATTCACTTCAAATATATTGCATACCACAAAACTTCAAGATAGTATCTAAACTTCATCATAATCCACGTATTTTCAGAATATGTAGACAAAACCATGCAAAACTAAAATTGGGGCAGAACGCACCGTGGCGTTAATTATACGTCTACACGCTAAGAGAAAAATACCCAGTGGATCGGTTAAGTGTATGAAGTCAACTTTGGGTATAAATCACTTACTTCTGATAAAATTCTGCCCAAAAGTATGTAATTTGAACCCAATGGTAGACAAACACAATTATAAACAACGTGCTTCCCACACTTAACTGCTCCTTTGGGTACTTTTTTCTAAGCGTGTATATAATGAGGAGTTGGCAACATATCACAAGGTTTTGCGCAACGTCTTTATTCTATACCCATAGGCTGCTTGAGTACCAAACAGAGTAAAGAGGACGTGGCGATATGTTTCAACTTTACACCTCTAATGAGGAACTTTTTATAGCAGTGATTTTACTTTTTACAAGCGGTGCATGCTATCCCAATAATAAGATGCATCATATCCCAGTATTGTGGTGCGTCTCACCCCAATTTTGGGGTGCATATTGAGCAATTAAACAGGCGTTTTAGCAATCCATCAAACCACCTGTACTAGGCCGCAATCAACCACATCTTACCAAAATCCTGAAAACAGAAACAAGTAAATTTACATTTTCGATATAGGGTTGTCTTTGAACCAGGATATTTTAAAGAATTGCCGAACCCTGGCTTTGTGGACCTGATCCCCAATAACTTCTGTGAGTTGGAAAAACTGTACGAAGGTGTCGAAGTGCGGGACAAGTCCAACTGTTCTCTCTTCACGGATTCGCAGATTGCAGTACCACCAAGAGAAAGAGGAAGAGAAGAAGAAAGAAGCTGAAGAAACGCAAAAGAAGGCTGATGAAAAGAAAAGGAAGGCTGAAGAGAAGCAAAGGTAAACTGAAGAACGAAAGAGCAAACCAGCACAGAAATTGAAGCATTAAGGAACTGTGAAATCCAAACAAGACCACGGAAAGAAGAAAAAGGAAACGGAACAAAAGCAACAGGAGGCTTAATAACGAGATGAGAGAAAACTGTCAGTGACATCAATAACCGTAAAAATGAAACAGATCTATTTACAGCAACACAACTGTATTTCGTTTAATGAATTAAATTCAATGAATTAAATAAACCATACACATCAAAAAAATGTAATATACATCAACGTAATTGATTCTAACGAATCAAAAACTGTTGAAATCAAAGAAATACGATGCACAATAGCATCCACGTTGTAGAATATTACATTACATTCAAAATACATCAGAAAAACATTATTAGTTGCATGAATGTAATAATAACATATTAAAAACATAAATATTACACGAAAACCAATGCACATAAAGAACTCCGCAAAAAATGTTAAATATTACACGATTTTTATGCTTTATCGCGTTTAGTTTTTATGTAAAATTAAATCTCGCAACACTGCCAAACTTGTTCTTCTTTTTATAACGAGTTCGTTTTTGATTCAGTTCCAAACTGGGTTGGGTATCAAAATTGGGTCGGCTTTTGTGTGTTAAACATCAGTGTATACGGTTTTATTTGTAACTCCAATCGGGTTGAGGTTTGTGCTAGGTTCAAAAACGAATTCGATATATTGACAACACCGGAAATTTCTCGATTCTCTCTGCTGCTGTACCTGGTAAACTCAGAACTTTCAGCTAAACTGGTGAAGATAAATTAGCAGTCGTTGCTCCGCTCGTCGATTATGGATACAGCGTGGGGAAGTCTCGTGATGGAAATCGGGTACGGTTTCACGACGTCCGTTGACGATTGCAAAATTCATCTGCTAAAAGTCGGTGGCCGTGAAATTTCTAGCCCATGCGTCGCTTTCGGAGAGCAGCATAAATTTGCCGACATCAAGCAGTTTTTGGCCACAGGGCAGCGACCCTGAAGGCAAGGGGAAGGATGGTCAAAACGGAGGTTCTACTTAGAGAATACCACCTGGAAGCCGGAGATTTTCTTGGAAACCTTGAAGGATGTTGTTCCGAATTTGAACTGGAAGGATGTAAGGATCATTTTTCGTTGAATTTGAACAAACCAAACCTGAAAAGGCAAAACAAGGAGATGCAACAGCAGAAACAGCTGACGCTGGAGAAGAGATCCGGATCAGGATCGACGCACACGGTTGCATTGAATAATTCTTCATCTCACAACAAAGGTCCTCTACCACAGCAACTACCACAGCAGGATAGAAAGAAAAGTAGGAATCACAACAACCAGGGAACTGGGTACGATTTCGTTTACGACAATGGGATTACGTTACCGCTCTACTGCAATTGGGACAAGGTAAGTATACTGCTGCAATTTTTGACCTCATACTTCAAATTCCTCTTCGATCTTCCACAGGAGAAACTCGAACATCTTTTACCACGAACCGGACAATGAAGATTTCATTTGGATGGGCACGGCAATGGCTCTGCTGAAAGAGTGTGATATCGAGAAGTTTGCGCAGGATAATCTTAATCTTCACTCGAAGGGCATCTTCCGGAAGAAGTCATCCATCCAGGACATGCTGAGTTGGACGCCAAATGCCATGCCATAAGTAGGCCAATGCCGAGAGTAGGCCGAGAGACAAGGCCGGGAAGAAGATGGCCACCGAGTTGTTCAAGCTGGTTCAGATCTACATGGGAGATCGGAAGGCTCGGGTCGGGATGAGTTTGAATTCGGTGGCGATCGACATCATTGCGATGGCTATGGGTCAGACGTAGTTGAGGGACGACCTGTACATCCAGATGTGTTGGCAAACGACTGAAAATCCTATCCGGGACTCGCTGATTCGTGGTTGGGAATTGATGACTGTTTGTTCCGTTCGTTTGTTCCGCCCCCATCAACGTTCCAACCGGCACTGCTCGGTTGCATCCACAGGCACAGGGATCCAACGTTTGCGACCAGCTTTCCGGATGTTGGTAGCGGCCGATCCATGTGTAGATTTCGCACTACACAACGATCGCTTGCCGGAGGTTGGGTAGGATTGGCAGTTCCGGGCGGAAACAAGCAAAAAAGCCAACCGAGGATGATATCAACCAGGTGCGGGAGCAAATCTTCCGTTGATGTAATATTTCACATTTTTATAAATGCATTCATATCTTCTTTATTATAATTATAATTATTATTATCTATTATAATAAAAGCAACATTTTGTTTTAATTTCCGCTGTAACTATTTTTTTCTTTCAATAAATAATATCCGAAAATTTCCTTTACATTATAATTTTGAAATTGCTCCCCTTCACGTTGTCTCGATGAGTTACGTTGTCTCGTTTACATCGACCAAATTACATCGATACGTAGTGCATCATTTTATGGTGTACATCGAGACAACCTAATATTACACAACCGATGGAATAAAGATGTGTAAAGATCTTTGATTTTGCAAAAGAAAGGAAATTGATGCAGCCAGTGATTTTAGTAGACCAACTTTAGCTCCCGGCCCTGCCAGCTTGAGAAAAGCGCAGCACTTTGTTCTATTATACGCAATAAATATATTTCAATTAATTACAAGAACGAGAGTGTTTCCCTGGTTTCCCTTCGATGATCACCCTGTGAAGTTCCCGCACTGCATTCTTATTAATAAAGAGAAGCACCTCCGTTCGCCGAGCCTTAACCACATTTTTGCGGCTTCACGTGTTCCCACACAAAAACACGCATGATTAGTTTTCAGCAGCATAGTATGGGACACGGATGCTCGTCGTTCATTTTGACTGTACCTCCTGTCGATACTAAGGCACAGGTACGACAACCACATGGGCTCGGTGCCGGTGCAACTTACTCACTTCCTTCCATCCGTCCGTCTGTCTGTCTGTCGTCATCGAGCATCAGAGTAGCTGCAGTAAGGTATCAATGACGGTCGGGACCAGCCGCAACAATCTTCAAGTACCTACTTGTCGGGTAGCTTATTATAATATTAGAAACGAACGTTATCAGTTCTACTCGTTTTCATTTTGCCATTCAATGTCATGACTAATAAAAAGCATGCAAAAACAAAAACGCAGTCGACCTTATCAGTCGCCGCGGAGGACGATGCAAAAGTGACCAGCTACACCATTCCAACTGGCCAGCGATAGCAGTGCAAAGTTTTAGAGATTGTCCGTGTCAGTGTACAGGCTTAGGCTTAGGATTCTAGCACACGACAAATCTGGAGAACACGCGTCACACATTCATCGTCGCACGAAAGGCGTGAGATAAGAAGCCAAACTATGGCTTCCGAAGTATTTCGTTTACGGAAATCTTGTTTGGTGTGTCGAAATTTTGTGTGACCATAAAACCAACATCAACAGTGATAAGAGCGATGAGATGAGAGCTTGGATTGGAATTAACGAGTGATACGACCAAAAAAAAAGTAGATTATAAGTCAGTTGGTACGCTACTTGGAGGAAACAGTGAGTGAAGATTAAATGTTCTCGTTAGAAAGCAGAAATCGTTGATTGCAGCCGAAATTCTTTCCGAAGCATGGATTAGAAGACAGTCAGTCTAAGTGCAGCAGTTGCCAGTTGTTAGGCTGACTCGAACTGGTTGGCATAATGTAACAATATCTGAAGGAAGTGCGTGCTATTGAACCTATGAGTGTTTGTGGGGGTGTGTATTCGTGCTCAAGGTCGATTGTATATTCCTTGCTGGAAATAGGCGAGGGGAGGGTGCTGTAGTGTGTGGCCATGGCGGATCCAACTATACAGACATTCTGCTGCCACAACCGGATACGTTCGCCACCGGCTGTGAAGCTCATGTCCGAATTCAATACCGACGGATACATTCTGGTGTGTATTGTTTCGTCAGCTCTCGGAATAGCTGGTGCCATCTATCAGGTAAGTTTTCACACCTTAGGTGATGTGAATGACCCGGTGCCATTGTGTACGGAGGCAGGTAACTGATTCATAAAAGGGGCCTTGAACAGTGAACTATAATCCGAAAGTCCTCAGCAAGAGTTTTCAGGGGATTCAGCAGCCGTACTTCAACAATAAGGTTACTCAAGGGTTGCAAATCGTTCCAAAAAGCAGGACGAGATCATTGCATCATTGCTCGTCAAGCTTAGTGGAGATGAGAGACCATTTACGCGAGCCCAACTGATGGGAATTGAGATTGACTGGACTTCTGGATAGTGGAGCTGCATGGACCGTTTTAGGGTTCGGATCGCGAAAGTTAATCAAACAGCTAAATTTAAAACTAGCGCCAACTTTGATAAATTTAAAAACAGCTGGTGGGGAAAATTTAGAAGTTCTTGGATGTTCGGATGTTCCAATCACTTTCAATGGAACTACAAAAATCTTACCCGTCTTGATCGCTCCGCAGCTCAAACGGAGGTGTGTGTTGGGGTATGATTTCTGGCTTAAATTTAGAATCAGTCCGGCCATACAGAGCCACCCTTTCATCTTCTAAAGTAACCGACGAGTAACCGTTTGCCGGTGATATGCCCAGTTACCACAGGGCATATACTGTGGCCGTTAGTGGGTAGCGAAAAGTCAGGGAATCAAAACAAAACCAATCATAATTAATTAGACATTGTGAAGCGAATGTAAAGTCGGCTGGAAACAATTGTTGGAAAGTAAAAGTTATTCGAAATTATCATTATTAGCTAGATTGTTATTGGAAATCAGGAGAGAATTCTTGTAATTGTAAGTAGACTGTTATTGCGTAGGAGATTAAAATAATATAGATTTATCTTATACATCCGGTTACAACCACTTACCCGATCCGCCTGCAGTACAGGAATTCTTTTAGCAATAAACTAATAATTATGAGTAGATTTGTAAAAAACATTCACCGTGAAACTGAAATATAATTAATTTACAGCTAAAGCTGATCCCTACAAACTGCGAGTTTTAGTACGGGACTGCTAAGAAACGTTTCTACAGAAGAGTTGGATGGAAAAAAATAGCGAACATGAAGAAAGAGAAGAGGAGTTGACAGATGAACAGAAACAACGATTGGAACAGGAGAAAAAGCAATTCCTAGGTGTAGAACCAGGAAAATTCGGAAAGACAGATTTAATCTCCCAAACAATTGAGATTAAAAAGGAATTCAACCAAGCGGATCCGGTGTGGAAAAACCCGTATCCGTGGAGCCCAGAAATTCAACGAAAAATCAACATAGATAACATGATTGGTGATGGGATCGTCGAGGAGTCTATTTTAGACTGGTCTGAAAAGCACGATTTCCAGGAGGTTCGTTTGTGTTTTGATGCTAGAAAATTGAACGAGAGGACTAATAGGGATGCTTACCACTTGGTCACTTGGGGCCGGTGAAATACCTGACAACAATGGAATTATCCCATTAAATCCAAACTCTAGGAAATACACCGCTTTTTCGATGCCGGGTAGAGGACTGTTCCAATTTACACGGCTTCCGTGTGGATTGGTTAACAGTCCTGCTACACTCAGCAAGTTGATGGATCGTGTACTGAGTCACGGAGCGCTAGAACCGGCAATATTTGTCTACCTCTAGACGATATTGTGGTTGCTAGCATAACATTTGAGGAACATCTACAAAAACTTGAAGATCTAGCGAAGCGATTGCGGGAAGGAAATCTCTGCATAAATATGAGCAAGTCGGTATTTTGCTGCCAAGAATTACCGTACCTTGGATATATTTTATCCCAGGATGGATTACGGCCTAATCCAGATTTACAAGCGAGCTTAGGATATCAGGTTCCGAACTCGGTTAGACAGCTTCGTCGATTCCTCGGTATGATTAATTACTACCGTAGGTTTATCGCAAAATATAGCGAAGTAACAGCACACCTCACTGACTTACTGAAAAATAAGTCAAAGAGGGTGCAAGGAGAAACTTA
>JASCZW010012777.1:0-27479 GCA_034211315.2 Aedes japonicus
TAAATGGGTAGGAGATTGATATCGAATTTTTTATGTCACCAAATAGCATGAGATTAAAAGAATTTGTTATATTTTAATTAATCTGTATAGGAATTTTTCAAGCAACATTAATGTGCACTTAACATGAGAAAAGAACCAAGCCGGTCGTATTCGGATAAAATTAAGTATTGTGGAACTTTCATGCTGAATAACATGATTCTTTATTAAGCACTTATAATTTTAAATTCCAACCAGGAAGGTCACATAACAAACTCTACCTCCTCTACCTGTACCTCCTACTTTAAATTTTCAAAAAAATAAAACTGAATAACTTAGAACTTCAAAAGTTTCTGCCACTAAGTACATTGGAAGCGGAAGTTACATTTCTGTTCAGCGTGAGTGTTCACAATAAAACTTATGTTGAAATTCTTTCCTCCTTTCAAGTTCAAAAAAAGTTTCGAACACTGAGAAGAAAAAAAACACAAAAAAAAACGAAAAAACTTAATCAATTATCATTTTAAAAAAAACGCCACATCATTAGAAGAGAAGCATATTCACTCGAAGTTAGTACACACTTATATAACTTCATTATTACATTAAAAAACAGCGTCTTTGAAACATTGTTCACCCCCTTACTTTTCATAACCGAATCTCTATCGTTGCTTTAAATCGGTTCAAATCGATAGACCAAAAATTGTTTGTTTTCTTAATGTAGTAAACCACCATCACAGTTTATGAATGGCTCCTTACTGTGGGTTTAAATCGGTTTTGGCTGACTTCCATTTGAAGTTTAAAAAGTTGTTTTTTCCCAATAATGTGAAACACTTTCAAGTCGCCTCAATTAGGGTGCATTACTGTTAGTTTAAATCGCTTCAAATCGACTCTAACCCGTTAGTTTTTCTTCTTATTTTCCAACGAAGAAAACTTATATCACACTTGATGAGTGACCCCGATAGCATCCTTCCTGTTGGTTTAAATCGGTTCAAATCAATTTTCAACTGTAGTTTGAAAAGTTGTTTGTTTTCTCAATGATGTAATCCTCTATCAAACTTTTTGAGTGACCCCAATAGCATCATTCCCAAGTAGAACAACTTGTTTCAATAGAGCATAAAAATCTCGCTTGGAACAAATAAGGGATAGTTTTTTTTATGGCTATATACTTCAAAATCATGCACAACTGCAACGGAAAAGCGCAAAGATGGAGCCTACTTGCAACTTGATATTGTTTCTGCAGAGTTGCAATACCATTTTGCGAAACTTTCAAATATTGTAATTTGCGTTGCAAAAAAAAGTGAAATGATACTGGTGCTTAAAAAAATTTCAGGATATTTTTTTTTAAATCAATATCGTTATCAACCCAACAATAGTGTCAAAAATATAGAGAAGTAACATGATTTGGAAACCTTGTTAGAACAAGTTTATTTTAAAAACGCGCTCAGATTTCTGGATGAGTATTTTGTGCTCCTACGAAAAATATAAACGCCCTCGAATAAATCCTCGAGAATAGAGCATTGCATCAGAATTCGAACAAGACAAATTTGTGTTAAATTATGTTTACATTTGGAAAAATCAGATTTCTGATTCATTTGAAGAATAATAAATCGTTACAAGCTCCTGTTAGATTCAAACTGTGGAGTAGCGAGTGAAATTTTAAAATCTCATTTTGAATTGCAAAATTTTGGCATATGGCGTCTTGGAACAAACCAAAATACACTACCGGCCAAAACAATTATGAATCCATTCTTAACACGTGAAGTGCTTCTATGATATTTTTCTATGCAGACCTCTTTAGATAACAGATGTCTAAGTAATAGTGACCTGATTTACTTAGAATTTAAAACATTTGTATTTCACATAATTAAATATCCAAAACATAAATTTTAATTTAAACTCATAACGGCTTATTTGTCAAGGGATGAAAAAAAGATCGCAGTGAGTGGTTTGAAGAAGACGTCTTTTGTATTTGCTGCTGCCAAATTTCTCGCGTTTTCCTTTGAAAATTAGTGTAAAACAAATGAAAAGCTGAATCCGTTTGCCAATTTTTTTAGTGCATGAATACCGCGATAACTCTGTTCTGTTTTTGTGGTCTGCAGCAGAAGTACGGTAAAAGTCGGATTGCTGTCACGTTTTGCTTCGTGTTGAAATAATTTTCCCTTACAATCGTTGAAAACTGTAATTTTTCTGTAACACTTTTGAGTTTGAAAAGGGTAGCCCAAGATGTGATGAGTGTTGTTTTGTTCCCGAACAATTCATTTGTCATTACACCAGTACCGATGTGGCCCAAGGATGTATAGTGAAATTTGTCGATTGCTTTCAAGATCAAAATGAAAATGGCACCGGGATCATCTTTAGTCACGCAATTGTGAGAAAACTGGTTCGGAAATATGATTGCGTTTGACTCTAGTGTGTCCGGAACTGGAATGCTGTCATGCGCTGTGCGACAGGGCACTATGGGCGATTTCCATACAAGCAGGCGGACGAAAATATTTTGATCATTTTTTCTTGTTTTGTGGAGTTTTCTTTGGTTGATGTTATCAAAATATGTTGTTAATATACTTTTTTTAACATTTCGGGATTAACTTTTCAAAAGGGCTTAACATTCATTGATTTAAAAAAAAACTATAATATCTTGAAAACGGATGTGACTAAAACTTTAATTTCAAAGGATAAATCATGATAATAATATTTCAATCTTTCTAAGGGAACTTCCACAAATTACGTGATATATTATGGAAGGGGGGCTCAGATATAGAAACGTCCCAAACAGAGATATTGCCTTTTCAAAGAAAACTTAGCATGCATAGAATATTCAGAAAGAAGAAGAAGCAGCATCCGCAGCTGTTGCTTCCTTCAATGATTTGAATATTACCAAGCAAACTCGATGCATAGGTACAAGGTAATCGCTGAACAAAATATCTGTGGTTGTCAGGGACGATTGTCAGTTTCGGGTATTTGAATCTGACACCTGATGCAATTTTTTCTCTGAAATGGCAATAATAAGAATTGATTTTCGGTCCAACCATCAATAACGTAATTTATTTTTCGAAATTGTTCCATACTGCCTTCCCCTTGTATGTTTTTTACGAATAAACCTGATAAACGTTTCATGACGCGTAAGAAAACACAAGATCCCTTTACCCGTCTGTCCCAGCAAAATTAATAGATGACTTCTGTGTATAGAACACGTAACAACAAAAAATTCATAATCTGCTTCAGTTTATTTATTTACATAACGGTAGAAATACATATATATTTTAACAAAGCGAATATACAATAACAACTCCAATTTTTTTTTGTCGATTTGCATTAATCTTACTTTGCTTCTGTTTCATCACAAACAAAATGCTCATCAACTTCATTGACAGCTTTCATAAGTTCCTCCAACGCATCGCAGTTATCGGTGTCGGATGTTGAACGTGTTTCAGAATCTTCAAAAATCATAAAACTTTTCACGATATCTGGATAATCTAGAACATTTTTTTTCTGTCGTCTTTTCTCCATCCAAAGTGAGCTGATGAATGGGTCTGATTCATTCATGGCACGAATGAAGACATCCTGTAAGTTGTCCAGCCTTGAGCGCTTTCTAGCATGATGGGTTCGGTATTTCTTTAACTGTTTGTGCTGGCTTTTTGCTGCCTCTTCTGCTAATATACCAAGCGGCGATGGAGAATGCATAATAATTTCTCCGGCATGAGCGAGTACTTTATGCACAGTTGCAGAAATTTTATACCAATCGTACAATTCCAGATAAAGTCGGTAGGTATCCTTGCAATACGAATCTATTTTTTCGGGGTTTATTGGGTCTTGACAGTTGATAGCAATTAAAATATTTCTAAACCTCACAATCAATTCTTCGTCGATGTTCAGAATTCTGCTAAAAAGCTGAGGATTTGCCAATGTTCGTCGACAAACGTTACCTGTAGTACTTGTACCTGCACCACCAGATCTTGGTTGATCTACTCTGACTCCAAAATGCTCATGAAGCTGTTTCGTTATCAGTTTTTGTCTTTGTTCGTATAATTCTTTAAATGGCTGTGAAACCTGCCATTTTTTTTAAATCCATTCTATATGCAATATGCAAAAGGCATTCGAAAAATCGAATCCAAGCATGAAGCGGAGATATACCGTAATGTAGAGCATCTTCGTTTGATAAAAATCCTTCTTCAAACTTTTCTTTACTGTTCATTACATTAGGTTTTGCTCCACAGATTGGGCAATTTTGCATTGATGAACTTCCTGTAATATACGTGAGGACTTTTCCATCTATCATGCTAAGTACAAAATCAAAATCAACAAGAATTATTTTGTCATTGAAAAGCTCGACCTTCACTGGCGTCAATTCATTCATTTCATTTTCAATGTCATTTTTTGTGGCAAGAATTACACTCTTTGATAAATTCAAGGATGACGGGCCTACAAAATCGAATACTTTGAGGCAAAGCATTGAACCACATAATCATTTTTCGATCATTATGCATGAATAACTGAATGTAGTAAGTGTTGATGAAAATACATCAGAATCATTCTGACATCCTTCTGGCAGCTTCTGGTGGAACTGAGAATACCCGGTTGAGCCATCCATACCCCTACTACAAAATAGAATTAGTTCAGCACTATCCAGCTCGTTAGAATCCATGTACTCGTTCAGCTCTGCGTCGATTATTTTCACGATTCGATGCACTGTATTGTCCAAAAGCGCCTGCAGTTTTACTCTAATTTTTGAAGCGGTTGCTTCGATGAACTCGTTGGGAGGTGCGCATTTCTTTTTTACTCCCCCGACTCCCCCGCCGTAAGGTGGAAATCGTGATGGTGATTCTCTGTGTATTAGTTCGTATTGGAATCGACTAAATCCAGCTTCGATGAAAAAACTAAAAGCTTCCTCGGGTGACATCATTCCACGTTGATCAGTTAATTGCGACAACATTTTTCTAGAATCTCCTCGATTTCTTAGAATAAGGCCGATGACTTTAACTAAATTTATCTCTTTCCTATTGTAAGCTGTCCTTCTCGCCATTACTAGAGCCTTTTCGATTCTGTCTACTTTGGGATCCAAGCTTTCGTTGTCAATGACACGTCGTTTTCCTCTTTCGCTCAGATCAGCAAAAGGTTTTGAGGGTCTCCCACGCTTTGCAGATGACGCCGAGGTTGAAGGAGCATCTTGTTCTTGTTCGATGAACTCCGCAATGCCGAAGTCTCCATTCATACAATCCCGAGAATATGCCTCGAATCTTTCCTGTTTTTGTTGAGCTTCATTCCACTTAAGCTTGTATTTACAAGCGGTCCTATAGAGTTTATCCTGGAGACGTTCACGTTTTTCCTCCGATATAGGATAGTTTTCACAAATAAATTTAAAAGCTCTTTCAACATTCGCATTATGCGTCAATTTAGAATCAAACAACGAAATTATAACTCTATTATCCATTTTTACACTTGCACTCAACCGTAGTTTATGGGATTTCAAATAATACACTGTCAGTATAAATACCACTTCTGGTAATAAATCGTACTCTTGGTACTTACCATGAGCCTCAAACATTGAGTACCTAAGCGAGTCGATGGCAGCAAGGTCCACATACACGTAGGTACGAATTAACGAATTTACGAAAATTAATAAAGCAACACCAGCAAAAATTCAGGAAACACATTATTCAAAAACAAGACAAAATAACAAAAAGAACGTAAACTTTAAACTTACATTGGAAAACATGTTAACATGAAGAAGCCCTTGTATGAGATGATAATAATACCGATTTTATTATTTATAACCAATTATAGCAGAAACTGTTTTAAACATATTTTTAATAATTTTAAATTAAAAAAAGGCTCAGTGCTTTTCAAAATATGGTCGAAATTTTCTGTAAATTGTTAATTTATAACTTATTTTGGTTAAACCATCGCCAGAAATTACCAAAATCGCCTAAAAAAGTAAATACGTTTTCATCAACCTAAAATAATGGAATTGCACCAAAGTGGTCATATTTTTAAACCACCTGATTTCAAAATGGCGCAAGTTTGCGCAGAGTTTTCCTTCGTAATTTGTTATTATACATCCTACACATGATTCAGAGCTGCTGGGTTATGCGGGGATATGCGGGGAAAAAAAGTTGCTGATCAACAAAGTTGAAATTTCTAATTTTTTAATGTTTTTTCTTCTCTTGAAGATTTTTTTGATTTTATTTCTGAATGACAACCTATCGTATTATTATTTTTTAAAGCTAGTTTTGTTACCTTTTCAATCATGTATAGTGAGCTAGGGTTTATCTCATAAAAACAGGTCAACATTTAACTTGAGATAAAGCGTATTTTTTCGGCAAAAAGTACGATTTTTCGCTTACTTACAACTTTGACATCAAATATCTCAGGAATGAAAATTGCTAGAGGCTTGAAACTTTGAAGTTAATTTATATGTTAACTTTTGATAAAAAAATTGAAAAAAAGTTTTGGTGAAGGTCACTTTTCCGATTTTCGTCCGCCTGATATCTTATAGTGGCAGGGGAGCTGCGAGTTCAGCCTGATACGGGGACAACCACTCGGGGAAGTTTGGTTTAGAGAACACCTCTACTGGTTTAAGAAGCTGACGCGGATGTCTTTGAAATTTGAGTGAGCTCTTTCCATTTTTCTCTTTTTTACTTTCAATTTTATTATTATGAAGAGATTATGAGGGTTAAACGTTTGTTCTTTCACCACTTTCGTGAAGCTGATTTCAATCTCTATTTATAGAATTTCTCGAGTTAATGCCATTAGTAGTTTTTCTTTACTCCTTATATGCGGCTCAAGCTGCATAATGTCTTTGGCGTCCCGAAAGAGTAAGACTGAACCCCCTTTGAAAGTAAGACTGAACGAAAATCGACATATGGGTGTGTAACTAAGGTCTTAACATGTAATTTGTGTGTGAGTGTGTGGAAGGGGGGGGGGGGGTGGCGGGGCCGTGTGTGTTTGTTTGCTTGTGTCACAGTTTATGAGTGTTTGTGGGTGTTTGAGCTCGAGTATACGACTTTGTGTCAATTCATCCTTCTTCTATTTCCAGAGAGCGAGTAATGGCGCTATAACCATAAGCCATAAAAGGCTAAGACAAGAATTAGTGCTCATGTCGCAACCGACTGACAAGCTCTCATGCAAGAAGAGCCTGTTCCAGCTTTTTTTTGTTACAGCCCAGAAAAGCTGACAACAAAGGAGTGCATTAACTTTCTTAGCTTCGTCACTTTCAACGACCTATGTATATATGTATATAAAAACTTATGCTTTCTCGCCAAGGAAAGCCTCCCACACAATCCCATCCAACTTCCAACTCCAGATGTCTATGAAGGAAGCATGAGTTCTCAGCATCTTTTTAAGTAGACATCTAATCAACACTTCCATCCCATCCTTTGCTGATTATAAGGACATGGCCAGGTGTTGTGCAAAGAGATCGATGAATGAAGAGCCTGTCACCCCAAGGCAAATCTTCTGGCGCTTCCATCGTCTCTACAACAGCCAACCCAGGATTATGTATGGTTGGAAAATGCATAGCCTAGTCATTTTGAGCTAGATCACACAAAAAATCTCCAATTCTATTATAAAATAAAATAAAATGTGTTTTTCCAAATACTTAAGCTGGCAAATATTAAACCCTTCAAAACATTTAGTTTTGTAGAACTGAAAATGCAATTAATAGCACATATTTAATTGCATTGTTTATGACGAAGAACCACTAGCCAAAAAACTTTAATCCTATAATTACTTAAAGGAGCTTATTAAGTCGTTTCCTGCTCTAAACAATGAGAAATTATATGACTTACTTTTAAAAGACGAAAACTTCGTCCCATCATTTAAGCTGGTTGCTAAAGCCAATATTGATAAAGTTTATTTTGATTGTTACTTTCGGAATTTCAGCTAAACTCAACCCAAAATTTCATACAACTTATTAATTTTAAACAACCTTAGAATAACTTTATTATGATAACTCAGGCATATGATCAATCGATACAGAAATTGTTGCTTGGGTTTCGATTAAAAAAGCCATTTAAAAAACATATCAAATTCTACTATGTGATGAACACAGTAGGATATAGTTGGGAACATAGCAAAAATGATGCCCTTAAAAATGGAACTACGGGTTCCTTGTGAAGTCATTGAAATTTTTTCTATGAAAACAGTTGACCATTATTTCAAAAACATAACAGCTTATGTCCATCATGCACAACTTGTAATATCACAACTGTTTATTTCGTTTGGGTAGGTTATTCATTTTTGCTTTACGTAGCTATTTTATTTATAACACGAGTCGGCAAAATCGGAACTTTTTTCGCTCCCGTCGGCATTTCTGGTTGGATTTTATTGATTTTGCTACGCTGAATCCAAATATGGGCTCAGAAATGCTGTAACACGTCCAGTTTTTGAGAAAAATGTGATTTAAACTCACAAAAACACGTACTTCCGTAGTAATATGATCTACCTAAGCAACAACCAGAATATTGGCTCTGCCCTTTATAATAAGTCACTTTTTGCGTGACATAATTAATGGACGTTCCCATAAAACGTTTGCAGCTGAAAATCACAGCAGAAAATTTCCGTTTTGGACTTGTGCTCAGTTGATTTCACACTCAAAAAGCCAACAGTTGTCTGTAGTCACTGGCGCCACCGAACAATAGATAATCGAAATAATAGATAACGCGCTAGGCTCGGTAGCAATTTTGTTCGAAACAAAGCATCGACACCATGGTGATACGGCGAATATGGTGATTTGGTATTTGATGACCTAATTACCATCATATCTCACCTAGAAGCAGTTTTGTTGTTCTTTTTCTATGCTCACTCGTACACTCGCGCCACTGTACACTAGATCGCTGAAAAAATAGTAAAATAAAGTGCGCAACAAAGTATCTTTACAACCTTTCGCAACCGATACTTGAAGCAGACTCAATACTTAAATGTTTAAATAAACACTGTGCAAAAACTTATTTATGTGATATAACCACAGTGGTAATGACTCTTTGCTTCAAGTCTTCAAGCTGGCCAGTTCAGCGCAAAGGTAGATAGAGTACTAAATGTGCTTGGCAAAAATCTCAAACATTGAAGAGAGTCCTATGCCAACACTTGTTTATGAAATCAGCATGTAGATTCGTATAAAAAAACCTTGTTAAAAGAGGTTCGATTTTACCAAGACACTGGTTGGTTCACAAACAGATCTGAAGACATTGATCAATATTAAAATAATGATTGTACACAATAAAAAGTTGATGCCGATTTCGGTTAAATATAATTTACTGATATTTCAGTAACGTTGACGTTAACTGGTACCTTATAGGAGCAGGGTCAGCTTCGGCAATGTTGACTATGTTCGGCAATTACTTTTACAATCCCCTATTCAGTATATGGTAGCATCAAAACACCATGAGCCATACCTCATATGCCATATTTTTCTCCCAATAATTCTGCTAATTTCGGATTGCCTACTCTAGAAACACTTTTTGTTTCAAAAGCAATTAAAATGAACAATGATAGCCGAATAAAACAGGGGCTGCCAACAATACTAGGCCGCCTGAAAAGTCCCTTTAATTTCCTACAGATGGCGTTGGTATTCGCCAATGTGAACCATTTTCTATGAGCTTCACTCCTTGAATCACGGCTGTCCACGCATTTATTAGTGACAACAGTGAGAAGAGACCGATCAGCAAGTTTTTAAAAAATGGAAAAATCCGAGTTCCGAGTTTTGATCAAATACTATTTTCTACGAAAGAAAACGGCAAAGCCAAGCTGAATAAGTATTTTCCAGACTCTGCTTCGTCGATTCAAAAGATTCATAAGTGATTTACTGATTTTCGTTGTGGTCGTACGAGCACCGTTGGCGCACCATGTTCTGAACGCCGTAATGAGGTTACTAAGGAGTGTATCGAATATAAGCTATCCACATACATTTGCGTTGTACGCATGTATTTGTGATGGTTTTTTATGCTCTGAACACTGCATGCTGTGCGTTTGACTGTCAGCTTTCTTTTGTTTACGTGTTTGTGCGGTTCAATTTCTGCGTTTTTAAAATGTCGCGTATTGAAAAGGAAGTGATAATTAAGGTTCTGGACACATGCCTAAGTGAGAAGGGTATTACTATGCGAAAATTGGCGAAGCGGTTTGGAATTCATCATGCGAGTGTTAAAACCATCATTAATAAGTTTGGGGAAGCTACCAGACTCAAAAACCCTTCCAGGTCCACAATACTTTACTGCCGTCGTTGGGGAGGATGTGAGCGATGCGGACAGGTCGATTCAAGTGGAGAAATTCGGTCGAAAGGTACTGGTATGGCAAGCAATATGTTCCTGTGGTTTGAAGTCAACCATTTTTTACACTACCGGAACTATAAATGCGGAAATCTATCGATCTGAGTGTCTCCAGAAGAGATTGTTGCCTTTATATAAGAAGCATAGTACACCTTCACTGTTTTGGCCAGATTTAGCGTCGGCTCACTATGCCAAAACCACTCTCAATTGGCTTGCGGAAAAGGGTATAGATTTCGTTGAGAAAAATATCAATCCACCAAATTGTCCTCAGCTTCGACCCATCGAACGTTACTGGGCAATCGTGAAGAGGGTCTTCAAGAAGACTGGTAAGGCAGCTGGGAACATGCAGGAGTTCAAAAAAATTTGGGCTCAAGCGTACAAAAAATGCGATGCAACACTTGTCCGGAACTTGATGAAGAGCATTCGATCCAAAGTTCGAAAATTCGTGAAGGAATAATTTAAATTTCATCCGGTCTTCATTATGTTCAAGTTTAACCTTGTACAATAAAGGATCAATTTTTTGTATGAATAAAATATCGGTTTTCAACATAATTTGAAAGAAAGTTTGTGGATAGCTTATTTTCGATACACTCCATATTATCACGACAATGTGCCTGCTCATTCATCCTCAATTGCTTAGGCAAAATTTAATGTAACTCGGTATTAATTGGTTCCCCATCCACCGTATTGGCCCCGAGTGACTTTTATTTGTTCCCAAACCTGAAGAGATGGCTCACCGGCTAAGCGATTTTACTCAAATGATGAGCTATTTTGAAAGACTTCCGAAAGAGTACTATTCGGATGGGATAAAAAAAACTTAGAAAATCCCTGGACTCGCTGTATCGACCTAAAAGGAGAGTATGTTGAGAAATAAAACCGGATTTGGCAAAAAGAAATGTTTTTATGTTTGATATTAAAGGGACTTTTCAGGCAACCTAGCAGCTACACTCAGTGAAAAATATTGGCGCCTTATGAAAACACTTTCAAACAGCGATGGACAATTTTACCGATTCTAATAGATAAAGGAGCCAGGATCAAATAAATGTAAACAAACAAATACGTCAGTTATGTGCACGGCCCTGAGAACATACTCATAGAAATGTAGATTCTGCTTAGATTGACAAGAATTGGTAAATATCACTACATACTCTGAAGTGAGTAAAAACTTATATCAAATTCTTAGTAAATTTTGATGATCTTCAAAAATAAATTTTTGTAGTTTATATGTAAAATCTATTCCTAATAACGAGATTTTTACACGTCAATACAATTTATGAATCCCAGCTTGGTTCGTTAACGGAGGTTGTCACAAATCATGTTCTACCTATGGTACAAGAATTTCCAGTTGGGTCATTTATAAGCTAAGTCAGTAGAGGCGCGACTACAATCCAAAACCATGCTGGAGGGGGCTGGTCCGTCGCTTGGTCTGGTTTGGGAATCTGTCGTTAAGGAATTTTTTTCGACTCCCATATGCTTAAACGATTCCAATCGCAAAGAGTTCACATTCAAGACTAATTAGGACCTAATTTTGCGTTAGTCTATTGTTAATAGGATACTCGCCGCGCAATGCAAACAGATACTGGTATCGAAAGCTCTCAATTAATAACTGTGGAAAAGCATTCCTTAGAACGCTAAGTTAATGGCAGGCAATGAGTTAATTATGATGGAGTAATGAGCTTGACATGTCATGAAATAATTTCCGGTTAAGGTAGAAGTCTTCGTGGTATCTCCAAATAGTTGCGGAAATATTTAGACATTCATACCGAATATTTTCAAATATGAAAGATTGTACATTCTTACACAAGCTTAAAGCCTACAAGCTACTAACCTGTCACTGCCGTCGATCTCTCACCGGTCGCCGCCGAAGTTGATGATCCACTTGGGAAGATACTATTTTTGCACAGCCTGGAAAACATGATTCACCGGGTGAATTTATTACTCCGTTTCGAAGTCGTAAGCCCCCTTCACAGCTACCCAATTTGGGGGTTTATTTTATATCCGCCACAAACTACAAACTGCGCACCGACCTCAAACTTCAATAATTCAGTTGCACTGTGATTTAACCGCCTTTTGCTACGAATTGATTCCCATCCGCAATTGTTACTCTTGCTACCACTCTTTTTTTTTTTCGCTCTCTTCTCGTTTCAGGAATGAACTGATAATCTTGGTTGAACAACTTTGGCTCACGACGCACGTTTCACACCTGTACCCCATAAATTAATTATGAGGAGATAAAACAACTTGCCACTTTTTTCTTAATCACATCCAGACTACTTCTTCGAGTCTGCTGCATTCGTTTCACTTTTGTGACTCGACAACTGCACTTTTAGCCCAAGTGATTCGCACACAACTTCTTCTGCAAGACAGCAATTCCGTCACCCAAGTACTTAATTACGATCGTTAAAGCTCATTCTGCACCGCGCGATCAAAATCTCTCATCACACCGAACCCAAGGGTAATCGCTTACATACTGGCACATCAAAACAACTTGACACCCACCATGACTGTCGTCTTTCGTTCATTGACTTCCTTCCTCCAGCCCCCATTTCACGTATGCTACCGGAAGTTGTCGTCTCCTGTTTCTGCGGAAGCGCGCACAAGTCTTCAAGAACGGGGGAGTTATTAGCAAAGAACCGGCACCCCCATTGGAGAAGAAGCACCGACGATCGTTTTACCAATGATACTGAATGGGTTAAATTAAATTAACAAATGACTTTCGCTCGGTGTTCATCGATGAGCCAACATACCGGTGTCGATCCCCGGCTGAGCCGAAGGCTTTGATTTTCTCTTCCCCCCAAACGCGCAAACTACTCATGAGTACGGTTGCAGCCTGATGGCTTGCAACATCTAGGCGAAGACGACGACGACGACGGACGGCTCTTTGATCGGATTACATTCTCGCAGGCAGGTGTTCGCTTACCTAAACTGTAGGTACCGGACTGACTTGGGCGCTCGGGGATTTATCGGGGGATACATATTTTTTTCACTTTGCCTACTGGTACAATATGTGTGTGCGATTCACCTCCGGAACGTGCCCATAGACCGCGAAAAGGTGCCGCCCCCGTCCCACATGTGGGAGCTGAATGCCACGCGGTGTCTCGATGTGCGGATGTTCTTTTAAAGGGTCGATCTGGTCTTACAGTTGTAAGTTGGAATTTTTGGAAGCAATTTTCCATTTTCAAAAATAGCCAGTATAAATTTCAAATGTTGGGGTATTTTGTTGTTTCTTGCCTAGCGAGTTGCCTACCCTCACCACAGTGTTCTGAATGCACTTCCACAGTTAATAATTAAGCGCTTTCGATGCCAGTACCATATTGCATTGTGTGGCAAGTACAATCGAGAAAAGAACGAAATACTCCCACCAGACTACTTAGTTTTGCTTGAATTTAATCAATTTCATTTATAGCTCATAGGACGAGCGTAGTGGTTCAAGCTACACAATTTGGCACTCGTTATGTTATAAATAAAAATAGCGAAATAAACTGTCGATTTTTATATTATTACTATATGAATATTTGCCACAAGAAATCATTATGAGTTTTATTAATCAACCTTATGAAATATAATGTTGAAAAATTAAAAATATGGAGGAACCTGAGTTCGAACCTTGAACGTTGGGGCTATGAGTACAGTGACTTTACCAAGAACAACGTCGTGTGAAACAATACCCATTTATAGGTTAGTCTTATGAAATTTCAAAGCATCGTTCATAATTTGAACCTTATGAAATTAGTAAGATTTGGCTGAGTGTACGTTAAATTTCGCCAATGAGTTCGCCAAAGGAAAATATTTGGGCTTAAAAAATACATTCGGACATGACCCATACTATCTACCCTTCTTGGCAGAAGGGCGCCTGGGATGGGCAAGAACTGATGAAAAACCAAGTAAAAAATCTGTAATTTTTTATTCGCTTTTAAGCCATGGCTTGTAAACGAGTCATTTCCGCTTCAGCAATTAATCTGTCTGGGAATCGAATACTCTCATGGTTTCAACTCACCGCGCAGATATGGTTGTGTAGTTATAGAGCTTATTCTACCCTTCTACTATATTCTTGAATAATTTATAGACATCTTTGCACGGAGTGGCTCAAGATCAACCAAATAAGACTAGTCCTTCGTAAAATTTTTGGAGAACCGAATAGTGTTTTTGAGATAACACACTATGACGCGTATAACAAAAGATTTAGCTGATTTTACCCCCTTCCCCTCTGTATTCTTGAATAATTCATGGTTATCTTTCTCCAAGATCAAGTCAAAATAAATGATAGTGCAATGTGATATTTTCTGGAAATCAAGTTTTATAATTGATTCGCGCATCACTTTGATTAACACTAAAAATCATATCCTT
This sequence comes from Aedes japonicus, assembly GCA_034211315.2. NCBI lineage: Eukaryota > Metazoa > Arthropoda > Insecta > Diptera > Culicidae > Aedes > Aedes japonicus. The sequence goes on from JASCZW010012777.1 coordinate 14,580, forward strand.
CTCTTCAATACTGCTATTAGGTTTACTGTTCAACTATCTTCATCATCATTCTCCCATAACCATCTCAGATTACTGTCGCTGGTCAGATGTAAGTGAGGTACCTAGTAATTACATTCTCCTATTGACATCGCTACTATCTTCTGCTTCTGTCATTATCATCATCCTGCCGCTTTTAAGCCGTACTATCACTGGAATAGCCGTCTGAGCTAATCTCTACACTGGAAGACAATTCCTCCTTAGTTTTCCTGGACCTCTTGTGTAAGCTAAATACGACATTTTGAGGTCTGATCAAGCTAAAGCTACACGCATCATATTCGTCAAATTATCACATGCAGGAAGTCCTTCTTGGAAAGATACGTTCGAGAAAACTTATGCCTTTATGCTAAGCACCTTTCGCCGGCCTGCTCTGTCTCTATAATTCAACCATATGGGTCAAACTGGGAGTGAAACCAGTCACATATAGTCGTCGCAGAAGCCGAGCGGTGTTTCTTAAGCCGGTGAAGTATCGCCACAGATGGCAAAGCGTACACTTCGATCTCCTTTCGATGTTAACGTTAACACACCACCGCCTGCATCTCATTCAGGTTTATGATTTCATGACTGTGATGCTCAACAGATATTCGGCGCAGGTGTGTTAGTGACGTCGATTCTGTAGTCAAAATGTTCGATGTGTGATGTGTGTTTGTCTGTGATATTAATGTTAATAAATTAACGGAGATGGATTAATATAAAAATATAAACATATTCATAACATAAAAAACTTGCTATGTTACGGTCTTTGGTGATAATGATTGATGCAGCTGATCGAAAATTATGCGAAAAAAATGCAAAACCACCAATTTTAAAACGAGTTATTTTCCTAAAGGGGACAAAAGGGGACACACAATTTTGCATAGATATAGTAGATGGAAGTTTTTACTTTCAGTTCACGTACTTTGTGTTTGCAAATATTTGCAAATAAAAGAATAAGATATCTTGCAAAAACGTAAATTTTTTTACACTTCAGCTCCTACAACTTTATCTAATACAATAAATACAATAACTAACAACTATCTTGTATCTTCAAAAATGCGTCATTTATATACCCTAAAAGTCATCTCTGCAAAGTTTTCAAATTCAAATTGAAATAAAAAAGTTACAGCAAAAAAAACTGTTTTTTTCAAGTCCCACCCTAAGGAAAGTTAGAAAAACTGTTATAAAACGATACGTAGATGAGATAGAATTAAAATTTGTTCACCAAAGTTTCATTAAATTAAAATATCTACAATTCTGTTGAAGCAAAAAATCCTCTAAACCATAAGAATAAAAAGTTGAAATTTTTATTATGAACATAAAAGGACCACCCTAGTCACAACCCAAACCAAAAGATAGATCTTATTTTAAAAATCAAATCTTTCGAAGACACCATCTGTCTAAAGTTATTGGTTTTCGAGTTATCGATTTTTGTCGTGAAATTTGTCCATTCGGACCATAGTGCATAGTGTGCGGTGGTCGGAACTACTCTCCTTCAATACCTTTCGCCATGCCTACGCATAGGACTAGTCCTATTTGGTTACAGATCTTTGAGCACCTCCGAGGCAAAAAGATATCTATAAACTCCTGGAGCAACAATAGAAAAGGGCCTATCAACACTTCGTAAACAAACACTTCTGTACAACCTATTTCCTCGCAAAAGCGTTAGATGTCACCACGCAAAATCAATACCATCATCATGTGGGGGAAAGTTTTCCAAGATGTCAAGATACGGCGCGCCGACAGTGATGTTCCACGCCGTCACTTAGCTACAATAATGGCACCCGGCTGTTTGTCTGGCACTGGACACATAATACCCTCTAGGGGACACGTGTTGGAGTGCTATTCAACTCAACCACAGCTAACACGCTGTGTGCTGTTACAGGGAAGTTTTACTACAAGATTCCAAAAAAATCAAAAGTGCTTCACAATTGCTGAACGCTCATTCCATGCAGTGATAGCTCATAGTTATGACATACAAGCAATATTTTGACGCTATGATTTAGAACCATGCCCATTGTCATGTGTACACTCTAGCGCTAGTTTATATGTTTAGTAGTAGGCTATGAGCTATCTCATCCAGACGGAATAGTTCAAAGTTTGTTGGTCGAAGTTTTTTGACAGATCGTTTGAATGTTTTGCTATTTTGTGAACCCGCTTTGGAACCTGAAAACCCGAGTGGATCGAAACCAAATTCATCAGTGCGCAACTTCTTTTGAAGTTCGTCGAAATCATGTCTGAGCCCACGAAACTTAAAAAACAAAATTGGGCCACTATTATGAGAGAACAGATCAGCTCATTGTTGGAGACGTCATGGGTTGAAGACTGCCTTGTATAATAAATATGCGATGGTTTTGAGTAACTTGAAGAACGAATTTGAGCAGGCCTATGAATCGAACATAATTTTCAGAAGGTGTTATTTGTGCTCTGTAAAATTTCCAAATTTTACTCTGTTCACTAGTTATATTTCATTCCAACATTAATTAGCTGTTGAACCTGAAATTCAAGCAAATGTAAGTTTCAGTGCCAACGTTTGCCTCGAATACTCGAATTATTATCCAGAAGAGGGAAGAATTGATACGAGGAAACCGTGGCTAAGTAGTACTTCTCTGTACTGTGAACTGAGCGAATCGTTTTGAGTTTCTTTCTGTGTCGAACGGAGCTATGGGATCATGGTTCATTTTCCATACGGGATGCATGTGTTGAGAATTTAAAAACCATTTTTAGTGAGCTAATAGCCGTGGGTTAGTTTTTTGGCGTAACTCTCCACCTGCGCCAAGGTTTTTTGTTCGCCTAACGAAAGCTTATGGCGACACTGTTAAAACTTCCATAACTGAGGACTTTGGGTGGAGAGGCAGTTGTGTTGTTTTGTTGTATTGTGAGAATTCAAGTAATTTGATAGGATTTCTATTCAGTTGGTTCACTGGTAGCTTAATTTCGTGTCCCCAAAGGTGACCATTCTCTTGTGGGGGTCGGGCTTTGGTCTTATCGCCTAGTCCGTAGCTCTTACTAGTTATACGGTATGGTCTATATAGTTTTAGCACACATCAAGTGGCTACGGGGTTCTCTGTCCCTCAGATTTTCTAACGAGAGGCTTAAGCACCAACTCCGGGGAGAGCATGTTGTTAGGCCCGGCGAGAAATCCATTCCTCGGGGCGGATTTCTCATATGAATACAATTTCGAAAGCGTTAGCGTCACCAAACGGTTAACCCACTATCTATGTCAAGATGACTCCACTATATTCTAAAAAAATAACAGATAGAGATCGTTATTCGATTAGTTAAGAAACAATACCCGAGCTTTTATGACAGGCGGAACTCACTTAAACAAATTTAAGTGAAACGGTTCGCTTCGAAAGGGGAATGAAAGGACTAAGATTACCAAGCAGCCCACACTTGGAGTTCAAAAACCGAGAAAACTACAAATCAACACGGACAACTAATCGAACGACAAAAAACTTTTCGAATGTAGATGTCAAGGAAAGCATAACTACTCGACAAAAAACATCTCACATCGGAGGTTGGTACGAATAAGTAACATGTATATGATACTCGGGAATAATAAATGTAGAATTAATTGTATTAGTTTAACCTGGGTCATTGTGTATCGTTTGACTCTTTTTGCCTCCATGCTTCCTGATGTGCGCGGATTTTCCTATTTCTATTCCTCTTTAATTGGTATTGTATTATGTATGTTTGTGTGTGATGTTTTGGTGTGGGTGAGTGTGCGTGTATGTGACTTTGCCTCGACGCGTCCTTCTTCTCTTTTCAGAAAGCGAGTATATGGCGCTATAACCATAAGCCGTAAAAGGCTCAGACATGAGTTAGTGCTCATGTTCCAACCGACCGACAAACTCTCACGCAAGCACTACATTGTTGATTTAGAAACCTTGATATAAAAAGAAACGTTTGTGTTCCAGCCTAGAAAAGCGGACAAAGGAGTGCATTAAGATTCTTAGCTTCGTCACTCCCAACGACCGATATACATATAAATACACATATGCTTTCTCGCCAAGGAAAGCCTCCCGTACAATCCCATCCAACTTCGATCTCTAGATGTCTATGAAGGTAGCATGAGTTCTCAGGATCTTCTTAAGTAGACATCTAATCAATACTTCCTTCCATCCCTTGCTGATCATAAGGACCTGACCAGGAGTTGCACAAAGAGATCGATGCCCGTCACACCCAAGGCAGCTCTTCTGGCACTTCCATCGTCTCTATAACAGCCAACCCAGGATTGTGAATGGTCGGAAAATGCTATGCTATGCTATGCTATGCTATGAATCGAACCTAATTTTCAGATTGTCCCAAGAGCAGCTGATCGTCCACTCGTCAGATGAGCCATGCAATTTGCCCAGCATCGGATCCGAAACAGGCATCTTGGCATCCGGCATTCGGCAAATAACCCAACATCAATGATCCTTCCTTTTGCTCCTATGCTGACATATGTAAACTTGTATCTAGATCCACAAAAGCCATCAGAACGATACTGAACTGCCTTACGTAATTTAAATAATCGCTTGACACTCATTGCGGAGGCTTTTATACTAACGTGCTTTCCGCCTAACGCTCCTACTCAATTGGTAAATTAAAATTAGTAATGTTTGGTGCTCTAAAAACCGGTACAATCGAATAATTTAAAAACTCAAGAGAATAAATTCAACCGATTTCTCTGAGCTTCTATGAAGACTTCCTGAACTTCTAGAAGAACTTCCCCGATTTTTTGGAAGAACTTGCAGAAGTTCCAGAAAATTCTTCAGAAAATTTCAGTAAAGTAATATAAGGAAAGTTCTTCACAAGAACATCCCTGTAGTTTCTTTGAAGAACTTCCCTGAATTCTCTGAAGAACTTTCCTGAAATTCTCTGAAGAATTACCCCTTAAGTTCTCTGAAGAACTTCCCAGAACTTTCTCAGAGCTTGCAAAGTCGGGAAAATTCTCCAGAGACTTCTCTGGACAGTAACTTCAATGAACTTCTTCTGAAGAACTTCCTGTGATTTCTCTGATGAACTTCCCAGAAATTTTCTAAAGAAATTCCCAAACTTCTCTGAAGAACTTCCCTGTACTTCTCTGAAGAACCTCACTGTACTTCTGTGATGAACTTCTCTGAAGAACTTCCCTGTATTTCTCTGAAAAACATTCCTAGAAATTTCTCTGAAGAACTTCCTGAAATTTTCTGAAGAAAAGCCCAGACTTTTCTGAAGAATTTCCTGTACTTCTCTAAAGAACTTTCCTGTACTTTTCTGAAGAACTTCCCTGTACTTTTGTGACAAACTTCCCTGAAGAATTTTCCTGAACTAGTAACCCGGATCTTCATAACCCAGCTTCTTCAGCAGATAAGTCTCAATTCCCAAGCCTTCAAATCGAAGAATCCACGATTTTGTCCAGACTTTTACGTCGACGAGTTTTTCGTTTTATCCACCTTTTCAATAATATGTACGCAGCTACTGCAGCATTTTTCCATTGTCTGTCCATAGCTACCGAATGTGCCCATGATTACTTCCGGAATTTATTTTTTAATAGCTCCCAACTGAATATAAGTGACCACAACGATAATCAATCGAGTGTACACTGCAAAAAAAAAGTCAAGTGATAGCGCAGCGGTACACATTTCTACTACATAGCTACTTTTACTTCATAACTCTTTTTTTGCGAAACCGTTCTTGAATCTGATACAACTTTGACATAGATATCTATAACGGGTATATTATAGTGAACTAGAGACTGTATTCGATGAAATTTGGACACACGCAATTGTTCGTAACTTTTAGCGTGTGGGTAAAAATTATTCAAATTTTAACTGAATGTATTTCATTGTGTTGTGTCAATTATGTAATGAGTTTCGTGAAAATCGGTCGAGTGATTTTAGTGATGGCTTCGAATGAAGAAATAGTGCCCCAACAAATTTTGGGCACTCACTTCGAAAACCCAACCGCTTCTCATCGATGGATCGGAAAACAGCTCGGAATCGCACATTCAACCGTATCTCATGTGATAAAAACGTTCAAGGACCGTAAGACAACCAAGCGGAAAAATGGTAGAGGAAAAAAACGTGGCACATCAAATCCGGAGAAGGCCAGGATGGTATTGAACCAATTTAAGCGTTATCCCAACATTTCGATCAGGGATGATGTGAAAAGGCGAAAGTTTCAATTTGTTTTGTGCACAAAACAATGAAACGTTCTGGATTACATGTGTACTAAGTCCAGAACGCACCGAACCGGAGCGATAAACAGAACTCGGTGGCCAAAACTCGTGCAAGAAAACTGTACAGGGAGTAGCTCACAAAACCGTTCTGCATTGTGATGGACGATGAGACCTACATTAAAGTCGACACCAAACAAATGCCAGGACAGGAACACTACGTCGCCACTTCTAAGTTGGCCGTTCCGAAGAGTGTACGGAAGAAAAAACTGTCGAAATTCTCCAAAAAATTCCTTGTCTGGCAAGATATCTGCGGATGTGGCTAAATGAGTCAGCCCTTCATCACCTCTGGGACCGTCAACGGACAAATCTACAAAGATGAATGCCTCCAAAAACGACTTCTGCCCTTCTTGAGATCTCACGATGGCCCGACACTGTTTTGGCCGGATTTGGCATCTTGCCACTATGCCCGGCCCGTCTTAGACTGGTACAAAGATAATAACGTAGTTTTTGTACAAAAAGACGTCAACCCTCCAAACAGTCCGGAACTTCACCCAATTGAAAAATTTTGGGCAATCATGAAGGCAAAGCTCGTTAAAACTCCAAAACTGATAGAAAATGAACTTGAACTAAAGAAAGTGTGGTTAAAAATAAGTAAGCAAGTCGGTCCTATCATTGCCCAAAATTTGATGAAAGGGGTCAAGGCAAAGGTGCGGGCATTTGGGTTGGGAGAAGAGGTTCAATAAACCAATCATGTCAAAACTTAACTTTATTTCCAGAAAGTTTGAAAAGAATCGGGCTCAAGGAAAAGTTTTGGTGACCTATTTTGTGTGTCCAAATTTCATCGAATATAGTCTTTATATCATAGATTTCAGGTGATATTCAGGTGTGGCTCTACGTCATGGCTCTACGAAAAATGACTCCTCTAAGTAAGAAGCTTGCTGGCTTCTAACTCAGGTTGATCATCCCCCACGGTCATTTTAGATCGCACTTGGATTTACAACTTTGCACTATGGAGCTAAAAATTAAAATTTTAAGTTTTCTGGAGAAACATTGGCGGGTGCATGGAGTGACGTATCCATTGATGGTTTTCATACGTTGGTCCGGATACTTTAGAAATCGATCCAGAAACATGCACATGCACAGAACAAGTCAGGGCCTAAATATTAGAAACAACTTTGTAGAAGACATTTTTTCTCCAAATCTTCAAACATAGGCAGAAAATGTATCTTTCCAGCTAAATTCGCATTCTGGACCACTGTATATATAAATGTATGTTTGTATGTATGTATGTACTATAAAAAATATACATTAAGGAGCAAAGTACACCTGCAATGATATTTCCAATTCAAAGTACATGTCGCCATACATTCTCAGGTCGATTTTACACCAGCTCATACTATCAAACGAGCCTAGGTATCTGATGATGACTACTTTCAGAAGCAACGTGAAATACCACATTTTCAATGTCTCAAAACTTCACTAGAGTTGACTCAGGACTTATATCCATCCTGATCGAAAAAAAAACCTGGACGATTTAATTCAAAAACTGATTGACAGATGCTAATGAGTGGTTTTTTTTATTCATCTTGAGGTCAGCGGGTTTCAGGCAATGAAAACGAAAAACAATTCCGGAATTATGAAAAACTAATTTGCAGTCTATACAGGGTGTTCGGTTCCTTAGTGCAAATATTTTAAGGGGGCGATAGAAGATCATATATTGAAGAAAAAAATGTTCTACGCATATGATCAAATCTCAAAAACCACGAAGTTATTAAACTTTTTCTGTTTTGGTCTATGCTTGCCAGAAATTGGCTCTAACTCTAAAACCATGCCATCAAACAAAAAACTGTTACCTTTATCGGATAGTTTGGTAAATTTCCAACTTAAAAGCGTCCTTTTTACTTTCTGTAAGTTGCATTTAGACACATTTCAGGGATAAACGAATCTAAAACTTTTGTGATGAGTATTGTGTGAATTCGGACTATTTAACTTAACTAAACCGCCACTAAGTGAATTATTACTGAACTAAAACTACCCTATTTAATTATCATAATCTTAGAACTAAACAACCTAAATATTAATGTTAAAACTAAGTCAAATTCCGGTAAACCGGTATCACCCTAACGTTGTGATAAGAGCAACGAGATGGAGAGTATTTGAATTACGCTCACCCGCAATATTGTAGTCCACTTGTAGTGGTCCATTGTAGATAGTGTATATAGATAGAAGATTGTAGATAGTGAGTTAGTGCAAAATAAACCTTCTACGGAGCAAGATTACACCGCGTTGTCCTGTTAACTCCAATCAAACTTCTTGCAATTTATTCACGAGTTTCGTGTAAATCCGAAGGTAATCCCGGTAAAGTTTGTTACTGAAAGTGGTCCTGTGGTCAAGCATCAGCGTGGAGAAGTTCCTTAAAATTTCGTCAATTGTGCAGTGTAGTGCGAGAAAGTGCGTCGAGTGCAATTTACCCAATAAATTGTCCGAGCAAGGTGGCGAAAACGGCAAGCCGACGATTGTTCTCTCCGGTGCACTCAGCGAAGTTATCTTCTGGGCTGTCGATATCTCGACAGTGGAAAATCCTTCGAGAAAGGAACGGGTAAGCCCCAGCATTTGGTCCTTCGAACCGGATCGAAGGTTCCCTCGACCAGAAGGGCAGGTGCGGTGAGTACAACAGTTTTCGATTCTTCCACGCGCCGGCTATTGTTAGACCTACAGCGGAGGTCAATAGCTTTGTACGGCTGACCAAGCCAAGCTATTTTGAAGCCAATTTGAATGTGCGCAAATTGAATAGGCCTCCACACAGTAGGCAGTATTGTTGAAACGTTGCTTTGGCGAGGCAACGGTGTATCCGATTGGAGAGATTCCGCAAGAAAATAAAGATTTGATCTGCAATCCCAATCATCGCAAATTGATTTTAGTTGTTTCATTTTGCATATTGGTATTTGGTGGTGGTGGGTGGTAAGTCGAGTCGCGTGAGTGGTACGTTCGTGTCGGGAAGGAGTTTTTACGTTCGAATTGCGTACCATTATCGAGTTTGCGGCCGTGTAGAACGTGGCATACCGCGACGGGAAGGAGAAATACGTATCGACTTGTGTCACTTTCCGATTTCGCGCCGTGTAGAAAACGGTACAACGCGTCGGGAAGGATTCCGTTGTTGCGATTTACGTACCGATTTTCCGATTTCGTTTCCGTATTTTCCGATTTGTGGTGGTAGTGAAGTGGTGAGTTTGTGAGCCAAAATGTCCAGACCTGAAAAGAAGTTGGCCGAATGCCTGATGAAACGGAAGGCATTGCTCGTCGTTCGTGATTCCGTCGAGGCATTCATCAAGAAGTTTGACAACGAAAACGATGTATTCCAGATCTCAATACGTCTTGAAGCATTGGACAGAGTCTACAGCGAGTTCCAGGACCTGCAGACGGAAATCGAGAAGTACGACGATGCTGAAAAGTTTGAGGAGCATCTTCAAGAGCGGGCAGTGTTTGAATCGAGATTCTGTACGGCCAAGGGATTTCTGCTGATGAAACGTTCTACGGATCCAAATCAGGCAGCATTGAACACGTCGTTAACGGGCAATCAGCATGCAGTTCCACCCAGTTTCCATCTACGGTTACCTAAGGTCGATCTTCCAAAATTTGATGGAGACTTTTCCAGATGGCTTTCCTTCCGTGATACGTTCACCTCCATGGTCCATTCCAACGCGGACATTCCAACCGTCGCCAAGTTGCAGTACCTTCTGCAGTCCCTGGAAGGAGAAGCTCACAAGCCGTTTGAATCGATCGACATAATCGCGGATAATTATTCGCTAACGTGGGACGCTCTACTGAAACGCTATGACAACAAGCGCCATTCTGAAGCGTCAACTATTCCGTGCCCTGTACGACCTCCCTCCACTCAAGAAAGAGTCACCCCAAGAGCTGCACGACCTAATAGACGACTACCAACGGCATGTCAAGGCATTAGCGAAGCTCGACGAACCTGTAGTCCATTGGGATACCCCGTTGATCAATCTGCTTTGTTACAAACTGGACCCTACGACCCTCAGAGCCTGGGAAGAGAAGACCAGTAGTGGTGATGATGTCACTTACGAGCAGTTAGTTGAGTTTCTGTACCAAAGGGTTCGAATGCTGAAATCCGTCGTCACCGATTTACACCATCGCTATAGTCAACCCGGCCAAGTCAAGGTGGCCGGTTCTAATCCTATCCAAAAGAAACCATTCAAGCTAGTATCCAATTCCGTCACGACCGTATCCAAGAATTCCGCTCCGTCCTGCATCGCTTGTCCAGAAAGCCATTTCCTGTTCCAGTGCCCATCATTTGCCAAGATGTTCGTTCGCCAGCGCCGAGAGCTGGTTTCCCAGAAAGCGCCTATGCTGGAACTGCTTCCGCTCTGGACACCAAAGCAGAAATTGTACATCCAAGTATGATTGCCGAAACTGTCACCAGAAACACCACACCCTGCTGCACGAGACTGTAGCTCCCAAGGTTCAATCCACTCCTGTAGCCATAGCTGGTCAGCCATCCCAACAACTGAATCCATGCACGTCGACATCCATCGAAACTCGCGGACCAGCGAATCCGAACCCCAAGTGAGTTTGTCGGTACAATCGAAGCACTCCACTGTCCTGCTGGAAACGGTTACCCTCCTAGTTGTGGACCAGAATGGCAGCGAGCATTCCGCTCGGGCGTTACTTGATTCAGGATCAATGAGCAGCTTCATCACGAAGAAGCTTGCAAACAAACTCAATCTCCACCGAACGAAGGTAGACATCGCCGTGTCGGGAATAGGAGAGACTTCGAAGCAGATCAAGCGTAAATTGACTGCTACGATTAAGTCAAGCTGCTATCGTACAGCACAACGCTCGAATTCCTCATTCTGAAGAAACCAACTGTCTGTTTGCCAACCATGCCGATTGATGTATCTTCGTGGAAGTTCCCCGATGTCTTGCTTGCTGATCCAAGCTTCCACATGCCAGCTGAAATCGACCTCATTATCGGTGGAGACGCATACCACGAGCTGCACACTGGCAGCAAGATTTCCTACGCCGACGGACAGCCTGTGTTCGTCGAAACCTCTTTCGGATGGACTGTATCTGGAAAGGTATCCATCCAATCACCCGAAGTTCAAGCGTCTGTCACCTCACCACTGTAGACCGTAATCTAGAACAAGCCATCCAGAAGTTCTGGGAATTAGAAGCCGTTGAATCCTGTTCCAAATTCACGGCTGAAGAAAACCTCTGTGAAGATCTGTATTCCGCTACCACCACTCGCGATTCGTCCGGTCGTTACGTCGTTTCCTTACCACTCACCCGCGATCCGCTCGTCACGCTCGGCGAATCACGCTCGATCGCCGAACGCCGCTTCCTGAATCTCGAGAAAAGACTTGAGCGAGATCCAGCCACCAAGGAGGCCTACTGTCGCTTCATGGAAGAATACGAACGCCTACGTCACATGAAAAGACTCTTGGATCCAGTAGATGAAAGCCAGCCGCACTGCTATCTGCCACACCATCCGGTGTTTAAAGAATCCAGCACCACAACGAAAGTCCGAGTCGTGTTCGATGCGTCATGTAAGACGTCGTCTGGATTTTCGGTGAACGACCTACAGCTAGTTGGACCCGTCGTTCAAGAAGACCTACTGTCGATCCACATCAGATTCCGAACCCATCAAATTGCGTTTGTTGCTGACGTCGAAAAAATGTATCGGCAGATCCAGTTGCATCCATCGTTCCGCCGGTATCAACGCATCCTGTGGCGTTCAACTCCAGATCAACCGATCACTACGTATGAATTGCAAACCGTGACGTACGGGTTTGCATCCTCTCCATTCCTGGCAACACGCACCATCCTAAAAATCGCTCAAGATGCATCCGAAGTGTATCCAGCCGCAGCCGCGGTAGCCCAGAAGGATTTCTACGTGGATGACTTCCTGTCTGGTGCCGACGACGTTGACTCCGCTATCCACCTACGCCAAGAAATATCCGCCATGTTTTCTGAAGCAGGGTTTCCACTGAAAAAGTGGGCTTCGAACTCTGCTGAATTCCTCGCCGATATTCCCGAAGAGGATCTAGCCTTCATTTCGTACCATGACCTTCAAGACGACCAGTCCGTCTCCACCCTCGGGCTCGTCTGGGAACCAAGAAGTGACATGATGAGCTTCAAGGTTCAGCTACCGTTACCAGCTTCTGTTTTGACCAAGCGGAAGGTCATGTCGTATATTGCCCAGATTTTTGATCCCCTTGGCCTAGTGGGACCCACAATAGTCGTCGCTAAGCTGTTCATGCAACGTTTATGGGGACTGAAGACCGAAAACGGAGATTCCTACGAGTGGGATCGTCCTCTTCCTCCACATTTCCAAGCCGAGTGGAAGGCATTTCACGGAACGCTCGATACAATCGCTACACTCCGGATTCCTCGCTGTATTTCATTGGCCAAACCGACATCATTCCAGTTCCATTTCTTCTCCGATGCGTCGTTGAAGGCGTATGGATCGTGCTGCTACGTCCGGACCGAATCCGCTGGAAACGTTCGAGTCCAGCTACTGACGTCCAAGTCAAAGGTGGCTCCGTTGGCTAAGTCGCATACCATCGCTCGCCTGGAGCTATGTGCTGCAGTATTGTCGTCAAATTTATACAAGAAGGTTGTTCACGCTATCTCAAAACCCGGTGAAGTATTTTTCTGGACTGATTCGTCCACCGTCTTGCATTGGTTGGAATCATCACCGTCGCGAGCAATACGCCAGC
>JASCZW010012778.1:0-27456 GCA_034211315.2 Aedes japonicus
TGTCATGCAGCATCCAGCACACGGAGGAGTAAGAATCTATTATTTACGTCTCAACAACACCGCGTCACTATAATTCAGCGGTGGAATTCTGAAGGTCAATATAGTCCCGAGATGCTTTCCGAGCGATGAGTTTCGTTATACTGAATCATCTTTGAAGACGACGGGAAACGCCGCCGTTCAACAGCCTGGCGATGAAATCATCTTCACCAGAGACGCGCCGGCACCATGATCCAGAGTCGGCCGGCAGGTACGTAAATATTCAATAAAGTTATTACCACCACAATGAACGGCGTTCCGTCACGATGCTGTTGCTGCCGCCATCGCCGATTGCAGATTTGAATTCAGTGAACTGCAAATTCGATTTAAGCATTGACAGATCGACGTATTTCGGTACAGTTCGGATCCTTCTGATTACAAACCACCATGGATACAACTGCAAACCGAAGTCGCCCTGAATCCAAAAGTTGGCATGACGGTTATGCAGAATGACCCGCAACCAAACATATGCAAACTACCTCCGCGCAAGTAGTGCAGGAATCGACAAAGCAAACGTTATTTTGGCAAGGTGATGAATTGGATCACTTCCACCCCTTCTGCTCGACAAGTTGAACGATGCTATGGCAACTACTGTGGAGCGATACATGATGGCTGCCAGACATGCACAGTCACGCCACGGACGACGATGAAAACTTCATTGAACATTGCCAGTTGTGACGTTGCGATCGTTTTCGGTTGAATCTAACGTACCGTCGAGCTTTGAGCCAGTGCAGGCGCTTTCAAGGTGCACATCTGAGCCGGAAATATTGCAGCCATTCTTCGAACAAGGATACCCACTTAGATTTTTTTTGCAAAAATCAGTGCACGATCCGAGTTTTCACCAGCTGAACGTTCGGTAATCCGATTCAACGGATTTCGGCATGAAATTTCACAGTTATCTTTAAATAGTGTACAACCGGCTTTCGGCAAATCTGGCGAACTTCGACGTGTGACATCATCCTACACTATCACCGCTGATTAAAACTCGACTTTCATTGTATTTTTCTTTTTTCGTTCATTAAAAGTGGTCAATAGACGGATGCAAATTTGGAAATTTGCTCGTACGCCGTGCTTGAAATGATTTCTAATTATTCCTCCGAAAAATAGGTAGCAGCCTTCAGCCGCAAAAAAATCCTAGGATCGTATCGTGATTAAGCTATTGCTTCGACTGGCATGGGTATTGGTTTGCAGCTTCTGCCTGTAATCTTCATTAAGGACGAGTTTAGTAAGATCCTCTTAGGCTCTTTATACGCCTCAAACCAAATGAGTGAGTTTGAATTGACTGCGCACACCTGCTAGAATTTTTATAAAAATATCAGCTAGTAATCTTTATAAAAGTATCATTGCAGCACATTGCATTGGAAAACTCACAAAACTCCAGCAAACCAATCTTCAGCTTTAATTGTAAACAATATTCTAGCAACAACTTTTGCTGCATCATCAGACTTCAAACAACAATATGAGGTATCAAAAACTTATAAGGAAACAGATAAAAAGAAGCATTGAATTTTTCTGTTCCACATATGCACATAAAGGAATGCTAGATTTGGCAGACAAATACTGGGATATTTCATAAATTTAAACCAGATAACGCCTGAATCTAGCCTGTTGTATGGAAAAGATCGCCAACAACATTGTTGTACACATGGTGCGAATAAGATTGCAAACAATCTCAAGTCGTTTGCGCCTCTCTCAGGTCGGAACCATTGAGGGAAATTTTACGCGTTTTTCAAATTAATTATTTTTTCTGCGCAGCCGGGCCCGGGGCTGTTGGCGAAATGCCGACAACTTTCTGGCAATCGGCTGCAATAAATAATGCCAGATTTGGATATAAATCAATTTTACGCGTCTGTTAAACGGTCATTTTTTTTGGAGATGGCCAGACAATCTCGATCACAAATGCTCAGGAGGCAACATTGGTATTTCTGGCAACGGGAATAGAGCATACATTTTATGGGTACCTGGTGAGTCGACAACTTTGAAGGAGTGGTGCGACCGACCTCTCGGTCCTCACAGCGTTCCCTACCTCATGGCCCACGAGCCGGCATGATCACTTTCAAGGCCGCCAGCCGAAACATGGAGACGCCGGAAAGTTGCGCAGCCTGGGCAAATGTTGTCAATCTCAATAACAGCGAAGGGAGGGGTGCGCACCGGCAAAGCAGCGTGTCATAATTTTCCATTCTCATATCTTCTGCGGCCCTCCAGGTCACTGGTTGCAAGGCACCATCATTTAAAATTCATTTCACATGGCGTGTCGTATACATTGTTTTAGTTTTCTTGGCTCATAAATTGTTCATTGCCATGTCGCCTATCTCATCTCTATCATCTTTATCATTTATGATATTAAACATTAAAATAATTTTATAATTTTCTACTCAAACAGGTTATATATACTTTCAATTACTATGTCTTATTTGTCCGAACTATTATTTTGATCTCCTTTTTTCTTTTCTTGGCGATCATAGTAGTCTTGCAGCCTTGAATTCCGATTATGAATGGACATATTACTAAATCTGAGCTGATGGTTGATTCGTGCAGCGCCGCTGCAAAAGCACTTGGCTAGTGTCTGATTTTATAGCTGCCACTTGCCATTACCGCACAGATGGACAATAGTCATCGATGGCAGTCATTAGTGTTTGGCAGATATTGTTTTTCTTGATTTTACTCAGATAATTTAAACATAGCTTATTGTTTTTGTATGTCCATTTGTCTTTAACTAACTTTCAATCAACCCCATGTTTCAGGAGTGAACTCCTCACTCAGGAACAACAATCTATTAAGTCAGCAAAAAATAAAAATGAAATGCCGTTATGAAAATCAACATCAATTCAGGCAAACAGTGACTCATGGCAATAGTCAATTAAAAACGTGTAGCAAATGTTAGTTCTGCATAATTTCAATAGATTTAACAAAATCTTTTCAGGATTTTTTGGTTTATTGCTGCTATATCGTGCTGAAAACGAACGAAAACGAGCTAAGGCGTGGGCCCATCAGAACTCCTTACATTAATACATCTACAACATTTATTGCATTTCTAGGATCAATCGACGAAAGAAGATCGGGTAAGTATGATGAGCGAATGCTTGTAGTAATTTTTGTTTACATAAACATACACACACCATATTATATGTAATATGTCGTCAATGTGGAATGGGAGGGACCATCAGGCAACCTGATCGAAGCACTCTGATGGGGGAGTGGAAATGCCAACTCCCCATTGCTAACAGGGTTTGTGAACAGAGGGCGGGCTCTTCTCTCGCCATACGGGGCACCCTCATGTTAGATAGCCTCGTTCTTTTGTTTCAATTGCAGTTCAATCTTTGCTCGCGAGCGGAGATTCTTTATATCCCTGTGGATACGTATAAGTGATGTTGCCTATCGATCCACCCAAACCCCTTTTTGGCCTGTTCATGCAATGGGCACGGATTAGGATAATCAGGGTTATATAGTCGATCAAGTTGTATACCAGCGAGGGAGAGTCATTCGCTCGTCGACTTAGTTTCACGCCCCGCCAATGTGGCGAGTAGTACACACATCATACATCATACATCAATCAAAAGGATATCACCTCAAAACGGGTTTAGATTACCGAGCTGAAATAAAAAATCTTAGAGGTCACTGGAAGTCAGCCAAAAAAGATCTGCTCTCAAACAATTTCGAAGAACCGCAACTCCTACACGCAGCCGTATTACAATCGCTCGCAATGAACAGATACAAAAGCTCAACAAGGAATTGCATGTTTCGTAGCTACCTGCAGCAGACTTAACGAAATTCGAAACTCAACCCGCAAAAGTTCTGGTCTTGCATCGACGAACATACCGAAAGGAGATAGGACCACCGGCACCATCATGAAGTCTGGCGAGAAAGAAGCTTCCTCTCCGTCGTCCGCAAGCTGACCTCTTCAGGAATGACAGTTCTCAGCAGCATTTACAGACGAAACGCTTGACCATCATCAGTTATCCGAGGCTCTCAGCCAATGTGTTCCTACGTATCCCGCCGTTGGTCCGCATCCACTAATAACACTTGATACTATTGTATCCGCTTGTGCTCGCTTGAAATGTTCCTCAAATCCCGGTCCTGACGGTATACCATCCATTGTGTTGAAAAGGTGTAGTGCTGCACTCTCGATTCCGTTGACAACTATTCAACCGCTTCTTTCATCTGGATCCTTTCCAAGTACTGGGCGAATCATTGTTTTCCCGTGCATAAAACAGGATAAACGACCTGTAGTTCACCTATGGAAGAATCTGATAGTTCTCGATTTTTGAAGCACCATTGTCTCAATTATATTTCCGAGACTCAACATGGATTTACGCCAAAACGATCCACCTGCACTTATCACACATCCTTCAACATCAGAACTATAGAAGCTCATAAACAGGTCGATGCAATCTTGCACCGATTTTTCAGCAGCAGTTTATCAAAATCAACTCATGAGACTTAATAGCTAAACTCGATCGTCTTGGTTTCTCCAGTATGTTACTAGATTGGCTATGGTTCCTAACTAGTTGGTCGTTCTATGGCAGTCAAAATTGGAAACACTACATCGGAACCGTTCCCTGTCACGTCCGAGGTTCCACAGAGCAGTCAATATTGGACCTTTTCTTATTCCTGCTATACTTGAATGATGCTAACCTAGTACTCAAGTGTTTCAAACTCTCATATGCTGATGACTTCAAACTATACTATGTAATAACCTGCTCCTGAAGCACGCACAATTTTGACAATGGGAACTTGACCGTTTTTCTACATGGTGCTTAACAAATCGTATGAGCCTCAACTCCTGGAAAATGCTCGGTAATCTCCTTCACCAGGAAACGCTCTATAGAGTTATTTGACTACACTATCGCAGGAACATCCTGAAACGTGAGGATATAGTTACGATTTAGGCATTCTTCTGGATTCGCGTTTAACTTTTAAGAACCATGTGGCTTACACTTACCTCCAAAGCCTCAAAATGCCTCAACTTCATTTTCCGTGTTGCGAAAGACTTCTCCTAAAAACACTATTTTGGTTCACTGGTTCGCTCTATACTAGAATATGCAGTAGTTGCATGTGGCTCCATACTACCAAAACGACATACAGCAAACAGAGGCAATTCAACGCAAGTTTGTCCGCTATGCTCTCACGGCGATTACCTTGGAATGATCCTTTCAACCTTCCCAGTTATGAAGATCGTTGTGCGCTCATCGGCCTCGATCTTCTCGAAACTCGCAGAATGGCAACAAAGGCTTCATTCGTGTCCGATGTTTTCCTGTGTCATATAGATTGCCCTTCTAGTGGTAGCTGAGTTGAACTTTGATATTCGTCGTCGCCCTCTCCAGCACACATCCGTTTTTTCGTATTTCTACTTTCCGTACTAATTATGGCTATAATGAGCCAATCAGTAGTATGTGTCGTGTGTTCAAATCTTTCAATCAAAGAGATTTCTTCCATCACTTAGATAAGATACGATAGTATAGTATAGTATAGTGACTAGAAATTGCTGAATATTTTATGTTAGTTTTGGGGAGCTGATCGTATCATTTTGAATGTCAATCTGTTGATACCTAAAGATGAGGACGTTTGATGCGTGCCCATTTTAGAAAATAAGCTATGGCTCCTCTAAAATGGGCTTTTCCCCTCCTCCGGAAAATAAAATAAATAAATAAATACTGTAAATAAATACTGAAAAAAGTGACACAATTTGTGAAACGCACTGTAGAATATTGTAAGCTTAAAAAATACTTTGGAAAAAATAATGATAATTTGTAGATAAAGGTACCGTGTTGCGGTGGATGGAGCATTATCTCGCTGGAAAGTATGCAGTTCAAAAGTGGATTGATTTTAGAGATTGTTCTTGCAATTAACCTATCACCTTGTGGTGAATTAAACAATGCATAACCAGTCGAAGCAACTCAGTTTTCCACAAAAAAATGACTACGTTGATTAGTTGATTTGAGGCAGCCATGACGAAAACAATCACGCATGTTGGGGGCGACCCTGGCCTAGTGGTTAGCATCCATACCTTTACGAAACAGTCACACGTTCAAATCTCAGGCATTTGAGTGACTACGACGGGAGATGAATCACCCCGAGGCTGAAAATCTCGATTATTCAAGAAATAAAAAAGTTAAGCAAGAACACTCGAAGGTTTGGTCGTACTGCCAGCTCCACCCCGGAGCGAAGAAGTTGTACATCGCAAGGCACGTTGTGTCCGCCGGATATAGCCGGTCCGCCATTAACAATATTTTCTCTCTTCTGGAGAAAGGCGAGAGCGTCGAACGGAAGTTAGTCAGAACCTGAAGGAAAGGAGGCTTCATCGTAACGCGCCTTTGGCCGAAAGTGTGGAGGAAAAGATGAAGAAGTACCTGGCAAGATGGAAAATTAGGTTGCCAATGAAATGAATGGGAGAAAAAGATTCACGAAACTTTGAAAAACGGCATGGCTCAAAAGTTGCATTGACCTCAATCGGACATTGTTTAGGGATGCCTTCAGCTATTATTATCTAATCTAATCTCACACTAACAGAGCCAATTCTTGAAAGCATTCTGGAAAATGACAACTTCTTGAATACATATTTTTTCATGTCATCGGCCAGGCTAGCTGCGTAGCATTTGAGAAATAGAGCGATTCTAAAACGATGATAAATGGAGCGATTCTAGAAAAGAGTGTCTTAAATTGCCTTACCACTTGGAATCCAGGTATGGAAGAAAGCGTGTTCCAAACGCTTCCATATAAAGTTGCTGCATAGATGCTAGCAAGATAAGTTTATGCTACTTTTGCCTGTGGGTGGACATTTGACATTTGAACCAAAGGTACGTAATTTGCCAAGGTTATAGCCAGTAAGTAAACAATACGACGGACGCGAGTATGTGTCGATAAAGTCGCGAATAAAACTGCTTCAAAAGTGAAGTTACACCGATCTCACATAACCGATTCTTATTGCATTTCGTTCCGG
This sequence comes from Aedes japonicus, assembly GCA_034211315.2. NCBI lineage: Eukaryota > Metazoa > Arthropoda > Insecta > Diptera > Culicidae > Aedes > Aedes japonicus. The sequence goes on from JASCZW010012778.1 coordinate 6,977, forward strand.
AGTGTCCGTGTAGTTCCTGTACGTGTTATCCAGTTGATATCTGCGCTAATTAGCAGGATTTATTACGTTAAAATTAATGACTGAAGCCAGATTATTGCGGCCTCTATTGATAGTGTTGTGCTGCTATTGGAATTGCTTGTCGCATTATCACGCACACGAGCGCATTTTGGCTACTGTTATAATCGTCTGGAGTCTCTTCACACACTATGTCCAATCTGCACCGCACTCCTCCTGCTGTTGGAGGCAAGAAGAACAACACGCCATTGACCTACAAGCGAAATAGAATGGACTACGAAAGTTGTGAGAGCACGGTTATGACTGGTAGTGATGCCAATGATTCTCCGATCACGTTGGACAGTATGATGAAGATGATGGTCTACCAATTTGCTGAAACTCGGAAGCTAATTGATTCAGTGCGAACAGAAATTAAAGACGTGAACACCAAAATCGATGCAGTAAAAGCTGATCTGAAGAGCGACATACAATCTGTTAAAGATGAATGTGCATCGAAATTCCAGCACCACGACATTGTGTTGGAGTCACTGAACAAGAGAATGGACAGCGTGACCCACAAAGTTGGGGCCCTGGAAAATCGTAATGAGCTTATCATTAGCGGCGTTCCTTCTAAACCTGGTGAGGATTTAAACTCCACACTCAAGGCAATTGGTCAACATCTGGAAGTTAAGGATACGGCTACTCGAATGGTGGAAACCAGGCGTTTGAAATCCGGCGGCAAATCGACATCGGACGGACTCATTGTGGCTGAGTTTGCGTTGAAGACATCACGGGACGAGTTTTACAGCGCTTATCTGCGAAAACGAGACCTCAAGCTAAGGCATATCGGACTGGATTCGGATCGACGGGTGTACATCAATGAAAGTTTGACGAGTGAAGCACGCAAGTTGAAATCGGCGGCCTTGCATTTGAAGAAAGCTGGCAAGTTGGCATCGGTGTACACTAAACAGGAATTCTTCACGTGAAACCTACAACGACCGCACCACCTATTGTGATACAAACCGAGAAAGAGCTGGAGAAATATTCGTAAATATGTACTTTTCTTTTAAATTATCGTTCACTTTTGAAGTATTGTTTATGTAGTATTGTCTATAGTTTTTGTAAAGAGAATTGAAGATTGTATGACAGAGAAATTAGTTTTGAAAGCCTCCCTAGTAATGCAGCCCTCTCGAAATTGCTTCCCCTACTATACATAATGCTCCCATCACACACCCACACCTCGACGAACATCCCAAGGGCAGTATTGAATGCCGTTTTGCTCCCTGGGAAACTAAATATTTGTCACGGAAATGCTCAGAGTCTCTGTGCACGTAATTTCAACAAGCTGGATGAGGTTCGGAATGTTTTGTCTGACTCCAAAGTTGAAATAGCGTGCTTTACCGAATCATGACTAACTTCGAGGCATAGCAATCGCAGTATTGCCATCTCTGGATACACTGCCGTAAGGAATGATAGAACGTATAGGCGCGGCGGTGGAATTGTTGTATACTATAAAGAACATCTGAACTGCTCCAGGGTTTTCGGCACGGTGCTAACAGCAGAATCGATTGATTTGACGGAATGTTTAGCGTTGGATTTTCGGGTGGGCAGACACAAAATATTGCTCATGGTTGTCTACAATCCTACAGGTAACGACTGCACATCTTTTCTGATGGAGAAGCTGGCTGATTACGCTTGTCGCTATGAGAGCGTATTTCTAGTAGGCGACTTTAACACTGACATGCTGCGACCTAGTAGCAAGCGAGTGCTGTTTGAATCGATGCTTGTTAGTCATTCGTTGTCATCTGTTAGTGCAGAACCAACATTCTTCCACGGTGGAGGGTGCTCGCAGCTCGATCTCTTACTAAGCAACGACAGTGAGAACGTTTTGCGCTTTGGACAGGTTAGTTTTCCCGGGTTATCCCAGCACGACCTCATTTTTGCATCCGTAGACTATGACATCTCTCAGCCTTCCAATCGGTTCACCTACCGCGATTATGCAAACTTTGACTCACGCGCTCTGCAAAACGCTGTGCTGTCTATTCCGTGGCGGCAATTCTACGAGTGTGAAAATCCAAATGATGCCATGGAATTCTTCAATGCGCAAGTTAAAACAGTACACGATTCGTGCATCCCTCTGCGTTTCAGTACCATTCGCCGTCATCCCAACCCGTGGTTTTCTGATAGTGTTCGTCAGTCACTACTTGAACGAGACTTAGCATACAAGGATTGGTTGCAGGCTTCACCGCAGTTAAAGGAAGAAAAGCGACTGCGGTACAAATTGCTGAGGAACCGTGCTAACACTAAAGTATCTCAGGCTAAACAGCAGTACTTGATCCGATTCTTGGATGACCGGGCTCCATCAAAAACCCTATGGCAACGAGTGAAGAACCTTGGAATTGGCAAGGAAAAATCGACGCGGCCATGTGAATTCGATCCAGATGATGTGAATCGTACATTCTTAGCCAACTTCACGAACAGTAGCTCTCAAGAGACACCACATTTGCGGTCTGGACCAAATTCGGCACACAGTTTTTCTTTTAAACCTGTTCAATACTGGGAAGTCGTAAATGCTATCTGGGATATAAAATCGAATGCTATTGGGCTGGATTGTTTACCTATCAAATTCATCAAGATCATCCTTCCGTTAGTTGTTCAGCACATAACACATGTATTCAACCTGTTCATCCGCTCCTCGACCGTTCCTGAATGCTGGAAGCATGCGAAGATCCTGCCATTGAAAAAGAAAGCGCATTTGAATGACATCTCTAACCTACGTCCAATTAGTATACTTTGCGCACTGTCTAAAGTTTTTGAGAAACTACTCAAACACCAAATGTACCCTTACATCGAAGCTAACCGGCTATTGTCTGACTATCAAGCCGGTTTTCGCAGTGGTCAGAGTATCAAAACTGCTGTTCTCCGAGTACATGATGACTTAGCAACTACCATCGACAAAAAGGGTATAGGAATTTTGCTACTGTTAGACTTCTCCAAGGCGTTCGATACGATACCCCATAGCAACCTATTGGAAAAGCTTCAAACCCAGTTCAACTTCTCACCTGCTGCAACAAACTTGATGAGGTCGTACCTGTGTGGTAGAAAACAAACCGTTTATTGCGGTGATCGCTGCTCATACAGTGCTGAGGCGCCATCTGGTGTCCCCAGGGCTCAGTTTTTGGTCCCCTACTATTCTGCTGCTATATTAACGACCTACCATCGGTGCTGAAATATTGCTCTATCCAGATTTACGCTGATGATGTACAATTGTACATTCGTCGGTTGGGTCCTTGTACACGGGAGCTGATACGGCTGGTGAATGCGGATCTCGAACGAGTTGCTGATTGGTCTCGACGAAACCATCTTTACGTGAACCCGGCAAAAAGTAAGGCAATGTTCATCACGAATCGCCGTCGTAATGTCAGTGCTCCACCCGTTCCAGGAATTGTGATGGACGGCCAGAGCATCGATTGGTCGGACAGTTTCATCAACCTAGGATTCGTATTCCAAAATGATCTATAGTGGGATGGTCTGATAGCTCAACAATGTGGAAAAATCTATGCAAGTTTGCGCACATTATACTGTTGTACTTCAGCCGCTCCAACTACTATTAAGCTAAGACTGCTCAAGTCGTTGATCTTGCCACATTTTTTGTTCGGCGATGTTTTGCATGTTCGTCCCAGTGCAAGTTCCTTAAATCGACTTCGTGTGGCGTTGAACTCCTGTGTGCGGTATGTCTATGGGCTTAGTCGCTACGACCATGTTAGTCACCTGCAGCAGTACTTAATCGGATGCCCATTGAAAAAAAAGTGCGTATGTGATTCTGTTTGGTGAAAAGACCATTCCCAAAACAAAGAAGGGGAACTTTTAAAGAACACCCATTGTCTGCCGCCCAAGTGCCCAAAGGGATATCTGTCATTCGAGGCCGATTGTTACTGGCTCGCCGTTGGATACGCTGTTCGCCATCTTTTGGTCCACCGCTCCGCTCTGAGGTATTCAACACAGACCTACAGTCTGTAGAGCAAGAGAGTGATGGCGGATCTAACGAGCCCCAAAGTGGATTGGCCATCCGGACAGATATGTGGAGCAAGGGCAAACCCTGAGTTGGCGAAAGCTGCCTGCGGGGATATTGCCTCCACATATGAAGCTGTTATTTACGGGCGGCTCGTTAATCGAGGATGAGGTTGGTTACGCGGTGCCTGGGTATTTTCTCAGCTGAGGCCTATGCGCTCTTGCAGGCAAATTGTCAAATGGGACTCAGATTGTTGTACTCCGACTCTGCGAGTTGTCTTTTTGCCCTTGAACATGGGCAGGTGGGAAACTCGTAGCTGTTAGAGTTTCAACGGTACGCCAACGTAGGCTTTGTCTGCGTACCTGGCCCCACAGATATACATGGTAATAAGGCTGCTGATATCTTAACAAACCAGGTTCGTCATGCTCATCCCCTCCAGTGACGTTACTCCCTGATCGAAGCGGACCTCTCGATGCGCGTGGGGCGAATATTGACATAACAACCGTGATGCGTTTCTACGTCACACTAAGAATACAGCACATGAGAGAAAATATATGCCCTATCCTCGAGATCAGAAGATTCTGACTCGGCTGAGGATAGAGCATTCTTGACTCACTCACGGACCTCGTCTTAACGGTAGTAAGGCCTACTGCCAAGGATGTGGAGCGGAAAGAGATGTTCACCATCTATTTAGGGTTAAAACGGGAGTTATAGGCCCAATACGTGAAGTATTGTGCAACGACCGTAGTGCAGAGTTGTCTGCACTGAAGTTCTGAAGGTCGCTGGACTTACCTATGACCAAATGTAAGCCAGCGAATAGAGGGCGAATTTAAAAAAAAAGTGACTACAGACCACAGTCACAACATTCAAGCAGCTTGTAGACCGAGGGTCAATGATGATAAGTCGAATGTTGGAAGTCTTGTAGGTTTGACTAAGGTTTTATGGAAAAGGCGGTAATGGAATAGGGAGCACGCTAGAATGCTCATGTGCTTGCGGGCTTTATGCCGCCTCGAATGAACTAAAACGTCTACAGCAGACGTATAGTTTAAACGTAAATTCCCCTTGTGTGTGTGTGTGTGTGTGTGTGTGTGTGTGTGTGTGTGTGTGTTTGTGGTTTTTTTCAATTTTTTTTTATGCAGCTAGGAGTTTAAAATCTTCGAAAGACTGTCCTGTATTGATATGTTGTTCATGCTCATGCCAGTGTATAACAGATTTGGCGCTGTGTTGGATTCACTTGCGCATCTACCCACTAAAAACACTTTCCTAGATTCCCTTTCACATGAGTTCCCCTTCAGCACCTCCTTACTGTATTATTTCGAAGGAGAGGTGTTATGTGCTATGTGCACCACTTCATGCTAAGCCTTTTGGCTCCTATTAGTAGCTAGTTTCTTCTCTTCCTATTCGCCCTTCGGCGACCTGCCTTGAAATCCAGATTTATCATGCCACGTGCCAACATGCCAAGCCCATTTGCTCCAGTAAGTTGTATTACTTTTTATCACCATTTAGCGTCCCGTCATGTTCGTAGTTTTCCTTACATTGTTCAACTGTCACTATTCAGCAACCAAACATGAAGCCAGTAGTAGTAGCTGGGAAGCTTTGTCGCACTCAACTCAAGTGGTGGATCAGCCATTCAGCCCTCCAGTTTATCGCGTTTTACTCGGATAGTCCCCGGAAGTGGATCTACCCTACTCCGACGAAGCGTTCCCCGACGGTGGAAAATCTTCCGTAACCGATTCCGGGCATTCTGGGCAGGTGCCGAGGTCGATCCTGCAAATCTGGGTGGAGGGTAACTACCAGTTCACAGGCGCCCCAGCGACCATTGGCCGGTGCTACTTCGCGATCTACTCAATCTAGTCTCCGGCGGTGAACCTAGTCTACTCCGACGAAGATCTTCTCTTGCGGTTAGGTGCCAAGGTCGGTCCTACAATTCCAGTTGGACCTGTCTCTTTGTCTACATTGTCGTCTTCACCGCTGATAGTCTTCGTTTCTCTGCACTCCGTATCGAAAATGACATGTTCCGGTGTTTCCTCTGGACAGTACTTTTTGAAGCAGTCGTGACCTGACAGAAGCTGAGTCATTTGAAAACTGACTCCTCCGTGTGGCCTATCTCAGCATAGTCTCCAATAAGATCAATAAACTTGGTCCAACGATCTTACAACTTTGTTGCCCCATCACGGAAGTGACTTTCTGGAAGGCCTGCAAAATACTCCTCTTCGATGGCTTTAAACTCTTCGTTTGATGAAAAATGCTTTTTACGAAGAATTTTTGTTGAAGTGTGAGAACAGACAGAAGTCAGAAGGGGCTAATCTGGCGAATAGGGTGGATGCTGCAACAATTCGTACCTCAATTCATTGATTTTTGCGATGGTTTTTTGAGCTATGTGATCAGGTGCATTGTCTTGATTAAAAATGATTATTTTCTTCAGCAAACCGGGTCTTTTTCACATTTTTTTTCATCCAACTGGTCCAAAAGATCACAATAATAATCAGAGTTGATTGTCTTACCAGTTTGGAGATCATCTATCAATAAAATTCCTTTTGCATCCCAAAAAACTGACGCTAGCACCATCTGGGCCGATTTATGAACACGAACTCGCTTCGGAGCCGAAGGTTCATACCACTCCTTAGCCTCTTGTTTGGATTCAGGATAATGGTGGTAGACCCAAGTCTCATCCATAGTAATGAATCAACGCAGAAAATCTTTTTTATCCTTTCCAAATTGCTCCAAATGTTGCTAATAAAGTTGCATTGGAACGTGTTTTCGTTGCATTGCATTATAAAAAGTCAATTTTTGCGTGACGTAATTAATGGACGTTCCCTAAAATAGCGGAAGCATCCAGAGAAAATTTGGTTGCTGCCAGTTATGCAATGCCTGATAATGGGCGAGTTCTGGCCAATTTGGCCAAACAAAAACTTGAAAACAGTTTCCAGAGAACTGTGGCATATAAACAGATGGTTAACCATGCAGTTTTGTCCGTGGGTTTGGACAGATTTTCCGTATACTTATGGAAACAATAAAGGCGGCTGGATATACTGCGGAACAAACTGATTTCTCTTGCAGTCAGATGCACGAATAGGTCCTTTTTGAAGTGCCAGTCAATAATGACGATACAATAGCTATCCTGGTTTCGCGAGTTAGTGTCGGTTTTAATGATGCAGCATTGACTGTTCATTTCCACCAGTTCCAAATGACGATTCCGAGGATGAATGTTGTGCTAGTTCTGTACAATGTCTGGAGGCGAGTTCAAATTCAGATTACAGTGATAAAAGATGTGTTCGAGAGGAACCAACGGATATTGAGAATGAGTCGGATTCCTAAGATAAATCTGTTTTGCATTCAGATGCCTGATTGTTTTTTTTATTGGGGCTTGTTACCATATTCCATTGGCCATTTTTTAAAATAATAGATTCCCTACCCATCGAAGACTTTCGTACATGCTCTCAACATAGATATTTTATAAAAACACAGTGATAATCATCACGTTTTCTAGATTTAACGATCTTTGTATTGTTCTTTTTTGTTCAGAACTTCTCTGAAGATCTCTGAAGAACTTCCCTGAAGTTCTCTGAAGAACTTCCCTGAAGTTTCCAAAAGAACTTCCCTGAGGTTCTCCGAAGAACTTCTCTGAAGGTATATGAAGAACTTCTCTAAAGGTCTCTGAAGAACTTCTCTGAGTTCTTGAAGTTCTCTGAAGAGCTTCCCTGCAGTTCTCTGAAGAATTTGCTTGAAAGGAAGAAAGGATTTGCTTGAAATTCTTTTAACAACTTTCTCGGGATTATTTCCGCAGAATATTTGGAAGATCTCTGTTGCATTTACCGGCAGTTCTCTGAAGAACTTTGTATTAGAAGAAAGATGATCAATTCTTTTATTCTGTGTCCTTCAGACGTTCCATATTAATCCAGTTCTACGATAATACTTCAAAGCTAGTACATTTCGTCAACCTGAAGCTAGTCTGAAAGAGGTTCTTTTTGTTACAATCTTTTGAATGGAAGTAAAATCATAACCAGCGGTCAGCGAATTTTCAACTCTCAATAGACACGCTGTTTGCATTGCTGGGGTTTGAGATAATTTTGAAGTATTAAAACATTTAACTTTGCTAAGCATTGGAGAAAATTATTCTTACCTTCTTCTTCAATCCAACTGGAGAAAAAATTGTTTGCACCAATGTTGCCAATGGTGGGTAAATACCACCAGCAAGATAGTAGCCGACGTAGTGTTATCTTCCATTAACTACATATTTAGCTGGTGGAGCCTTTTCCGTGTATAGCTCCGAATATAAGGAAAACAGAGAGCGAGAATATTAATATCATTATTCGATCCTGGCATCCCAAAAAAGCATGTCAGATCCAGAGATCGTAGATTGCCACTGCTTCAAGGAAAATTGTGGGTTTCATTTCATTTCTCCGGAACTGGCCGGATCATGCTGTAGGACAATTCTTCAAAACCCAGTGACAGCTGTCCAAAGATCCAATCATTCCTGGAAATCCACGGTTCTCTCCAACACGCAAAAATCTCTCCACATCAGCATACCATATGCCAGCTGACGGATTGCGGCGGTGCATTTTTGATAGCTTGTTAATCCTAATTTACCGACTACATCTGGCTTTTGCCGGAACTAATGGTTCAATGCTTTTATGTCTATACTAATTTTTGTGAACAGCTTTCGGGACGACATTCGAAACTGAAAATCATTGTATGTGGGATTCTCCGAAAAATAGTCCTGAAACAGTCGCAGAGCTCATGGACACCTCTGTAGATGTTTGTTTTTTTTTCAGGTCGAGATCCTCCTGTTAGATGTTTCTCGTCTTCTCTTGCAGCCCTCAACAACAGTTCATGGGACTGGTGAATACCAGTGTTGTACAACTTGAAAGTCTTCTTCATCTCTTAAAATTATTGTATCACTTGCTTCCAGCAAACCATTTGCAATTGAATTACACATTGTTCACGGTTGGTCTGATAATGACTGATCACAATATTTGACAACGTAATGAAAATATTTTCAGATTTTAGCTACGCACGGTGGAAAATCAATATCGCTAAACTAAAATAGAAACCCAAATAAATCACCGGTGGCGGGATGGGGTGTTATGCTAAAATAGAACCCCAGACAGAGATTTATAATTGCGATAGCGATAACGACTACGGTGGCGGTGCTCTTATGAAAGATAAAATATTAAAAAGGTCAAAACTTTTTGATTCCCCTAGTACAATAGGAAACTAATTATCTGGAGTACGTGTAATTGTCAGACATGATGTGGCTGCATTATAAATCTTGATTTGTGGAACAAAACTGTTTCTTATATGGATATAAGTTCGTGTGAGAGTTGACTGCTTTGCACCAAGACAACGTTTGAATTCAGGGTTACAAAATTTCTGTTGGTGCCACTCACACAGTGATTTTTGATTGGAAAGACAAGGTAATTAAAAATAACGACCGAGGGCGGATTTGTCGACAAAAAGTTCAAGCGTTCAAAGTTCACTGCTCTGCCATGGCAATAGAGATTTTCAATTTTGCAGAATATCTTTAATGTAATTTAATCTTAATGTCCATGCTTAAAAATAAACAGACAATAAACAAACACGTAAGGATGTACTAAATGCGATGGTGTGGTCATGTGTGGAGGCTTGCGAAATCACTTCCAGATCGGGTTGCTGCCATTTAAGAGCAGTTGATTTACGATCTTGCCGAGTTTTGCCTGGTTGAACAGCATCACTTCTTAGGTTAAAACCTGATAAAATCTGATGTTTTGAAATTAAATTTGGGCGTTGAGTAAAAAGTAGAAAATATAACAAATGTTTGTGATATAGTGCAAAAATATTGAGCAGCGAAAATAAATTCTAATTGTGTATTAAGAACATTTAATGGTCACATAAATCTAAAAAAGCTTATCTTTTTTTTTTCTAAACAAGAAAATCTAACATCCGGCTTCGTTAAACCTTACATTTTCAGGATACGCTATCTGATTCCATATAGTTTATGAATAGCTATTTACATTCTTACCATTCAGGCGAAAAAACACCTTACGATGTGCTATACCTTGTACCTTGTATTTCCGCTTCCCGCTATAAATCTCTAGATTGCAAAATCGATCACGTATTGACATAATCCAATTACCCTTAACCCTCATCGAACAGGTCGATTGATTTTGCCTGCTCTAACTGCTAGGACTTGTGTAACGTTATACACATAGGATGGTGGCACATGCTATGATCGTCGTCATAGATAAAGCTAAAGAAGCACAGGATGTATTTCAAAAGATACATCATCAACTTATTTAGTGTCATCTTATGGCAGTTGAGATTCAGTGGCAAAAGTTAGGCTTCGATCTGACGGTCGGTCGGTGGACTCATTCTTGTCAATTAGCTTCAATCTGATGTATGCTATATTGCTGCTAGCGTTGAGTGGTGTCCACCCCAGTCAGTTCGTTCACAATTTATTTATCACTCCGGAGCTTAATGTCTCGTTGTGTGTCCTTAGGATCATTCTGCCTTATGAAAGATTCTGTCACTCTAATCGGATTACCCACAAACGTAAGATAGTCTTCAATTTGTAATGTGTTTTACTTTTCCTGGCTGGGATGTAATCGTGGTTTAGTATTATCAGATTGAATGCATTTATATGTTATACTTTAAGTCCTGAAAGTTGCTCATGAAACTATTCCCTATGACATTTGCATGCAACAGCACCCAACTGCAATATTCCACAGAACCAACTTCTACAAAAAGCATGCAAGTTTAACCGTGCAAACTGAAATCGCTTTGAATATTCAGCATGCACCCCGAATGCCGTCCCGAAAAGTCACACATAGAAGTGCTGCAGAACTCCATTTCCACGCTATTTCCTTTACTTTGCATTTGTCACAACTCAGGACCGCTTCACGGGTCCTCTTCGGCAGGAATACGCAAAATTGCTAAATTTATGCGCAAATGATTAGCATACATTCAGATTTCCATCAACCGTTTGCCCTCGGATCGTCCGGTAGGACCACAACGCAGACGGTAACTTTTATTTGCTTTCCATTGCATTATTTGTTCTTTTCTGTCCCTTTTTTGTTGTTGTTGTGCATGACTCCCATAAGGCCATGGTCTGCATGAAATATTATAGAAGGCGTCCTGGGCTGAGTGTTTGCAAACTTTGGTCGTCAAGCCCTATTAAAATTCAAATTTGTGTTCATTTATTTCATTTTCTTCTATCAAATGGTAAAGTTAAAACAGCGTCTTATTTGAGGATCTCACTGAGAATTGGCAAGTGCTTGAGAACACCACTTACTTGATACTGAAAAACTACACTAAAATTGTGGAGAAAGCATGCGTGACCGGAGGGAACAATTTTTGTTTTATGAAAGATTGGTAAAACAGGATTAAAATTACAGTTGCTTTAGAACTTCGATACAACTTACGCTATTACGAGGAATCCTTTCAGGAGATAGGCATTTGAATCGATAGGATTTCAAAGATCGCATCAAAATATCTAAAACAAGGATTTGGCTGTGAACGGTAACCCAAGTAACACCAAAAACATACAGGAGTATTAAGAATGTAATGAAAAACATCTTTTGTCATATATAAGATGAGAAAATGATGTCACAGCAAATTTGCTTTTCATTCGTCACTCATGTATTTTTTTCTTGAACATATGATTTAATTTTCGACTCAAATATGACCAAAACAGCGCAATTAACCGCAATCTTTTCATAACATCTTTCATGTCGCATAAGAAGTTTTAATGATGCACTGCATAACATACTTTTGATATGTCGATGTCTTTTCTACATATGTAGTTTATAGCATCACAGTAACCAACAGGTTATTATCAATTTACAGGTATACCTCGATAGTATGTACATCAACTTTCTCTCTTCAAATCGCAATTGCATAAAAACTACAGATTGATCTGAAATCTACTACAACCAAAAGAAAGAGCAGAAAGCTCCTCTTTATTTTAGTTGTTTTAGATTTCAGATACATCCAGTAGTTTTATGCAATTGCGATTTGAAGTGAGAAAGTTGATGTACGTACTATCGAGGTATACCTGTATTAAAACTTAAACTAAGTGCAGGAATGCATGTACACAGCAATTAAATCCAACAAGTGTCAAGCAAACAGGTGTAAATACAGATCGAATTTGACAGTTATGTTTGTTATGAGCATGAGAAATTTGTTTATGGATTGTCCTTACGTTTTATAAATTTTTCATAGAGGTTTAAAAAGACACCTAGCCCATTTGCAAGATATCTTGTTAAGAAACGGTTATAGAATTGGTCTAACTACAAGAAAAAAACAAAACAAACAAATTTTTCGGAACTATTACATGCAATGGGAAACACCATCACCATGGGAGTTGATTCATGGCGTTTCTTGTGGATCGTCACACAAGAAACGTCATTGTTTTTTAAATTTCTGGAGTCAAATGACACTTCACTTAGAAGAAGCCTTAATATGGTTAGTTATCATAGCTTAAATAATTTGCAATGGACCATCATCTGTATGTTATTAGACTGCTCTCAAGATGTATTTTGGGCTCAATTTCAACTTCACGCCAAAGCTATGGACAAAATTAAAGTGCCGGTTGAAACTATGATTACAATTATCACTAAAAATTTCGAAAGCTGCGTTTTATTTTCGATGTTTGAGATGATACATGTTGAGTAGGAATGAAAATTGCTCTAATCTAATCTAATCTAATACAAACGCAGCCAGTACGAAAAAGCAGCCAGGAAATAATTTGGTTAGATCACGCCCATTTTTTTTTGTAAAATGAGCTGAATTCAAATAAATAGAATTGAATCACAACGCATTTTTGAATCTACAGGGGGGGAAGGATGCGTGGACATACCGTACATACGCTCCAAGTTCTGTCAAGCGAAATTTAATAGAAATTTGAAATGTTTGTAACTAAAGATTGGACTCGGAAAAAATGCGCCACTTTGTTTTATCGCGTGAGTATAAATTAATGAAATTTTGGGTAATAATAGTTTAGAGTGTTATGTTTATGTGTGCAAAATTTATGTCAAGTAGTTTTGAAGATGCATTCGAAACAAGAAGAGCTACGCCAGCAAATCTTGGACGCGGTGATCGATAATCCTGGTGAGTCGCACAGATGCATCAGCAAAAGGCTTAGAATCCACCATTCCACCGTGTCCCGCGTTGTGAAGATGTTCCAGGAGACGAAGACCATCAAGCGGCGCGCTGGAAGCGGCCGAAAACCGAAAACGGAATACCCAGAGAAGGTGCGGAAGATAAGGCAGTACTTTAAGAATAACCCGAACCTTTCCACCTGAGACGTGGCCAAAAGGTCAATTCGTCGAAGTGGTTCGTCCGGAAGACCATGAAGCGGGCTGGGCTACGTGTTTTTAAGGTCAGGCGCCAAACCAGACTGACAAGCTGACATGGTGGCCAAATTGCGTGCGCGGAAGCTGTACCGTGAGTGGCTGGTCAAGCCAGGCTGTCTCGTCATGGACAACGAGACATATATCAAGGCGGACACCAAACAAATCTCCGGCCTCGAGTTTTTTGTCGGTACGTCCCGCATGCAGGTTCCGGAAAAGTTACGGAAGAGAAAGATGGACAAATTCGCGAAGAAGTACCTGTTGTGGCAGGCGATCTGCGAGTGCGGACGGTACAGCAAGCCGTTCGTTACAACCGGCACCATAAACGGGCAGATTTATCGAAAGGATTGCTTGCAGAAGCGCTTGCTGCCCTTCCTCCGCTCTCACCGTGGTCCCACGTTGTTCTGGTCGGATCTCGCTTCGTGCCATTACGCCAAGCCTGTAATGGATTGGTACGAAGCGAAGGGCGTTAATGTCGTCCCGAAGGAGGCGAACCCACAAATACACCAAAACTTCGTCCGATCGAAAAGCTTTGGGCGATAATGAAGATGAAGTTGAAGAAAAGCGGAAAAACATTCAAAACCGATGAAGCATTGAAGAAAAACTGGGAGAAATTGTGTAAGGAAGATGGACAAAGCCTCGCCCAAGATCTCATGAGCAGTGTTAAGAGAAATTTACGAGCATTCAGCTTGGGGAGGAAATGTAATAAATAAACAAAACATAGCTAATATACAGTTATTTAATCCCTGAAAATTTGAGAAGTATCCGATTTCAAATGACTTTTTGTGTGTCTCATTTTTTCCGAGTCCAGCATATATGTATACATGCAACTATATGAATTTGCATACATACATTCTCATATATATATATACATAATATAATGGTAGGATCTCACCCAATTACTATCAAATGCTTGTAGTGATCTATGGTGTATTCGAGGTTTGGTTGATTGCATCCGGCTTACACCCTCGTAGGGTTTTGGAAACATCTTTGCCGCTCAATGTATCGTGATGTGAAAAAGCTAGTTCCCTTTTTTTGTTTTAAGTATTTAACAACGAGCTCCTCGGGGTAGCTGAGGCCAGAGCCAGCAACGAGTGAACTGCCCACCGAGTGAGCTTTCCTTCGGGAGGCGGTTGTGGGATCGATAAACTTCCGGAACTTCCGCCGGGTATGATTAGCGATGTGTTGAAGTTGCTGAACTGCGATCTTTTCACTCGGGAAGCAGGTTCGAGATGAATGACACTCACGGCTCAGTACTTCCTAAAGCCTTAAGTCGCAAATTATTCAATTGCACTATCCCGTTACAGAACTCTATGTGAAGATGACGACTTCTTCTGCACGACCATTTTGCGGTACTTCCATTATTTTTCCGTTCTTTGTTCAATAATCATCCACGAAGGTTGATTCACCTCCAATAGATCCGGTTCGACGTAATAGCACAGGATAAGGGCACTTCACGTCTGGAAACCCGAATTTGATTCTTCCACTGGACACTTGCACCGCACCAATCCCTCCTCCGCCATCAAAAGATTTTACCAAATCTCGAGTGCTTTTTCAAATGGACGTAAGTAACATTTGGACGAAAATGAGAAAATCAACATTGAAATTTTTTGAATTTATTTTTATTCCTATTTGAAAACCAGACATGTTTATTCCAATTAAATTTCACTGAATGACACATTGGTAAAACATATTACATCACTTTGCCTAAAAACTTCACTAGGAGTGAAAATTCAAGTTTCATTTAGAAAAATGTTTCTTACAACGGTCTGCAATAGAAAAAGATAATACGTCATTTTGATAAGTCAGTATGATAGATGCCATGTTACCTGCGTCAAAATGATACGTCATTCTACGAATGACAATGTTCATACGTCGAAATGTCATATCTGAAGTTGTAATATTTCACAAAGATACGTCGAAATTATCAAAATGGCGTATTAGTTTTTTCTGCAACAAAACGGTGTAAAAATATCTTTGCTAAAAATATCAATTTTTACTAAACCAAATCTAAATTTTTACCTTGTGGTATAAAGCCTTTCACTTACGCTTCGTTAAGAGCATTAAAATGATATAACGATGATTCGCACGTTACTTTTCAACACAAGCGGCGTATGTACATTATTCCCAAAAAGTGCAAAAGTGATTTTACACCGTTATGTTTACTAGAAAAATACATGAGATCTTGTCTTAAAGATGAATTTTTGAATTTTTTACTTGGGCAATAATGATTTATGTAGGTGGTACTATACTCGATCTTGATGTTGATTCGACATGAAAAATGATTGAGACGGATATATGTGTCGTTTTGTCTGATTACAACCGGTTTTGTACAGTCATGATTAAAGGTATCCAGCCCCTTGAGTTGAACTGGCTGGCTTGACGTGCCGCAAAGGTTCAGTATGGATTCTTTGTCAAGACCCGAAGCTAAGATTCAGTTCTATTGTGGTTATGTCACATTAATTAGCAGAGCAGCCCTATAGGCCTTTATAGACCCTATTTGGTGCTTATAGACCGACAAAACATCCGTATCCCTCGAAAGTTTCTGAATTTATAAAATGAGTTGCATAGTTTTTCATGATTCATACTTCCAAATGTCCATGTGTCCATGTGTCTAAGCAAGTGTATAACTAGCTAAATATCGCTTACAGCTAAAAACCTTCATGAGTTATAATATAAAAATGTAATCGATTGTTCCATATTAGGCTGAGTTAAGGGACACATACCCTATATGTAATATCATTTCCATTCAAGCTATTCAGTAAATCGAAATTATTAAAAAAAACAAATCTATGTATGACTTCAGTCCAGTAGTGTAAAACTTTTATAAATCTATTGAGGCCTAAATGCAGATTGGGAATATTCCGTACATTCTCTAAACAGATCTTTTTTTTGCTCGATTTACAGTAGATTGCATCCACAAGATGCATCTGTCGATGGAACAGTTTTCTCACGTCTGTTTCCTTCCGTATTAGTAGTCTGCACGTATAGCACCCATAAATGCGCAGATAAAATACTTCCGTGGTCGCATTCATGTCAATGCTAAAAACACCCATATTATGGAGTAATACAACCGAATTTCGATTACAGTTGCCTCAGTATTATAGGTCAGTTGGTGATTTATTTTTATTTTCAACAACCCTTGAAACTTACAGTCTCGTTCATATATAATTTTCATGACTGCGAATAACATCACATTATGATATTTTATTTAAATAAGTTACTTAATTTTGTTTAGAACCAAAATAAAAGAACGCTTTACCAATAATAGTGGGATGACTGTAACTTCAGGTAACAGCATGCCATATGAAAGTCGCAATGTGGGATTCAAACATGCCATCACAACCACTCTACCTGTACTTGTTGGCCCATTCAAAAAATACTATTGTGGGATCTCATAGCAATGTCCGTTTGTGTTGCAGATTCTGATGGTTCTCCACAAGTTCCCGCTTTCAACTCCAAAACAGCGTAAAAGGTTGATATTTGACTTCCGGTTTTTAAACTGATTCTAAAATATTTATCTCCCTTCTTCGGCTCCTTTTTATGTGGTGTCACGTACGTAATCCCTTCGAAGCAACTTGCATGTAAGTTACCGAACAGCTTAAAAGACAAAGCACTTATCTTTTTGCCCCTTTTTCAAAGAAAGGCATTGCGATTGCTTGAAAATCCGAATAAAGAGTTAGTTTTGGTGAAGCATATAGGTGAAAAAAAGAAATCAAAGTTTGAATGAGTCCAAAGGGTGTCCCGCATCAAATTGCATCATGGAAAAAACGCTGTAGAAAATTACCCGTTGGATATTTTCTTTTGAAAATTTGGGTAGAAGTAGTTTAGAGTGTACTTTTTCTGTTATATCTTTATAGCTGTCAGTTTTCCGAAAATTGGAAAAAAATGGCGTCACCCGGAAAGCAACGTCACGAATTGATTTGGCGCAAGTATCTGGATAATACTCAACCCTCTCATCGGGACTTTGAAAACAACTAGGAATCGTGCATTCAACGATGAGTCGTGTAATTAAACGTTACTAGGAAACTCTGAGCATCGAAAGGCAGGAGAAATGCGGACAGAATGCATGTTCTTAAAGTGATCAGGTTCACAAGCGTGTTCGGAAAGCGTTTAAGCAGAATCCCAATGCTTCGGTCAGGGATGTGGCAAAACAGTTGAATCTGCACAAGTCTTTCGTTCAGAGAGCCAAGGACCGGGAGGGACTGTATACATACAAAGTGCAGAAGGTTCCACATCGTGAAGAACGGCAAAATACAATGGGATAATCACGGGCCCGTAAACTGTGCACCCAGATGCTGACGAAACCTCATTGTCTCATCATGGATAATGAGACTTACGTCAAGGCTCCCGACAGCTTCCGTGGCTACTGTGTGCTTGATGTTCTGCTGCTTTGATGAAAACTTTAAAAGTTTTCCAAGAAATACATTATTTGGCAAGCGATCTGCTCATGTGGAATGCGCCGTTCGTGACTACCGGGACTGTAAACGGGGAGATCTACCTCAAGGAGTGTCTATAGAATTGTCTGCTTCCTCTGTTGAAGCAACACGAGGACTCTACGATCTTCTGGCCGGATCTAGCTTCGAATGTTGTCCTGGAGTAGTACAAAGCCAACGGGGTCACTTCCGTTCCTAACGCACTGGAACCCATAGAAAAATACTGGGCTATTATGAAGCAGGCACTACGGGGATGCTTTCGTAGTTAAGGAGGTTAAATCTGCAGAAGATATGAAGAAAAAGTGGGTTTCCGTGCAGAAGAAGCTGCAGCCAGATGTTATACAGAACCTAATGAGTGGAGTTAAGCGTAAGGTGCAAGCGTATAAAAATGGTATAAAAATAGAATGAAATAAATAAGCCAAAAGCTTATTAATGGATTATATTTTATTGTTTAAAAGTTTGAAAAGGAGCGGTCAACTAGGTAATTTTCTACAGTGTTTTTTCCGTGATGCAATCTGATGTGGGACACCCTTTGGTGGCTACTATGGACTGCTTTAGGCAGGATAAAGACTTCCTCGTGGATTTAATAGCTGCATCTTGATGAATTTTGATTGATGATGAGTTTGATTCAATTTTTCGCCTCGACATATTGAAAACATCTCCAAAGATGAATGCCAATTTTAAATCAGACTGGGAAAGGTGTGCAACTATTTCACAATTTGATGTTTCACTGGTATTTGGTAGTGAATGAAATATAATACGCATTATATATCAGGAAACAGTAGGTTTGAGGTCAGTTCTAATCCGGTTAGTTTGAACCACCTATTCCAAGCGTTATAAATTAAGACGCTCAACCTATACACCACATACCTGACTATCACCATTCAACATCTTTAAGTCCAATCGGAGGTTGATCTTCATATTCTACCCCAATCTCACCACTAATATCTCAGTGTATGCCACCGTTGGGAAGCTACATTCCTAGCCTACCAAATATTGTGATTAGTAATCTCAGCACGAAGCCCTTATCTAACTCAACAACAGTAGGCTGCAAGACAAAAAACTGTCGAAGGAATCTTGCCTATCTTCTTTGGCGGCTGTTTTTAAAGCAGCTATCAACATTCCGCGAAGCCTGTGGATACTCCAACTCCGAAAACCTACTTCGACATCAACGTGCTTTGAAGGGAGTCACCAGAGATGCCGTGAGCAGCTTTCTACTGCATCCACGGTTCCACACGCTGACATCTGAAGGCAGTTGGATTAGAGTGCAGCTATCAAATTTCACCTTATAACAGGAGCTTGTTAACAAGTTGCCAGCAAACGTTAATTTCAACTGGGCGATGTATCAGCAACATTCTCGGGTGGTAGAGCTCAACGTTTTCAGCTTGTATTGCTCGTGTAGTGTCTGCCACTAGCAGCGTGACTCTATCCGGTATACCACACACTCCCGTTTCATTTTACTCAATTTTTGAGTACAATTGTATACTATCTCTTTTTCGCTCACGGAAATTTTACTCAACATTCGTGAATAGTGGATCTACTCATAAAATTGAGGAGATTCACTTTCTACGAAAATCGAGTAACATTTCCGTGAGAGAAAAAGAGATTGTATACAATTGTATTCAAAAATTGAGTGAAATGAAACGGGTGTGCAGCATAATCTCAAGGTAGACCGTTCGAGAGCAAAGGCGAAAGCGTACGTGAATGCGGACATGGAGAAGGAATCATACGAGGCATCGGTAACCAGTGCTGAACATACGGAGAGAAAGGAGTGAGTTGCAAGAACTAAAAACAGAGGAAGTCATAAAATGTGTAATGGGAAAAATCAACAAGCTGGTGAGTGTTCAAAATTCAAGGGACTCTCACTTGAACTAACCGTTAGAGCATTGTGAAGGAGAACAAACTTTGTCGACGATGTTTGAAGCCACATCTCCGTTGGCCATGTCAACGGTTGCGAGAAGTTGCATCATCGGTTACTTCACTACGAGCCATAGGCAGACTCAAGGACCACACGGACGACAAGCGCTACGTAAAAGTTCATCAGAAATCAAGTCTTTTTACGCTGTTCTGCGTGCACATATTGCTTCAATACCTTTTTTGACGACGGATCGTCAGTAACGTTAGTCGGTCGATACTCTGGGTCTGGATGGACAATCCGAGCCACTCTGCATTCAGTGGACAAGCGGTATAAATAAAATGATATCAGACGCACTAATAGTGCAGATAAAGATTTTGGCACAAGATAGCAGCGAGCATTCATTGCCCAGTGAACAAGCGAACGGTACAGTTCGTTCGGTCCGCTTTCCGTTGCTTTGGAAGCTTTTCACGAGTTGATTCAATTCTTCAGATCAATATTTTTTCGCGATCGCGAGTGAAATCGAGTCCTGGTTTTATTAAGAAGAAAGGGTTGTGTGATAAACAGTGCAGCAACGTAATTGATTGCAATTAGCAATATTACGACGATCGAAAGGCCGTATTGCTCCGCATCTATACGGCACGCACACCAGCAGTCCATCGTGTGTAGCGGGCATTAGTTCGTCTGATAACCACCACCGACCAGTATCACTAGTGTCATTATCATCATCGTTCATCCCCACGCCTAGCCGGTGCACGCGGCCACTCATCGTAGCTCGGCAGCAGCAGCACATTCGTCGCCCGACTGCAGTAGATCCGTTATACATATAAGATAAGTTTTTGTTTCCTTCTCTT
>JASCZW010012779.1:0-27464 GCA_034211315.2 Aedes japonicus
TGGTATGGGAAGGTATGAATGTTGGTAACCACATCACATGAACCGGCATCCACCATATACAGGTAATAAAAATGCATAGACGAAGGCACAGAATGGGGGGGCAATAATATGTTAATTGTTCAGCAGCGAGAAGGGCAACCATTTTTACAGCACAAATAACCATGCGATAGCACAAGGCATAAAATAATTGTATAATAATAAATATAAAGGAAGGCAATAAATAAAATAAGAATGTAATCAATCACAGCATGAATACAATAACCAATGGTAATAATCACAAACCAGCATATAATAACGAACGGCGGTAAATGGCAACCGGAAGAACCACAACACAATGAAGAACCAGAATAAATAATAATAAATAATAATAATAAATAATTTCTTCCGCTGATCATCAACCAACCGGAACGCCAGGATCAACGCATCACCTTCTGCCCAGCGCCGCCATCATCCATAATAATAACAAGAAAACAATATGTTGTTTGTTGCTGTCATAATGCAGTACCAGCCCAGCGCCATGCCATTTTTTCACCATTGTTTGCCCATACTTCTTCACCATATAATGCGCAAAGCAAAAAAAAATGCAGAAAACAAGGCAGTAATGTGTGTTAATAGGATGCATGCACATTGAGACAATATAATATAGCCATATATGTGCATAATTGTGTTGGGCATGGCAAAGGCAGTATTAAGGCAATGTTTTGGGGGGATGAACGTATAAAAAAATAGATATAGTATAATGCAATCACAATGTTGTGTTAATAAATGTTCATCACATAATAAAATAATAATAATTAATAATAATAGCAAGGAATACATCATCAAATAATATCAGCATCATATTAATATTAACGCAAATAATGCCACCATAATTAAATGTTGTTAACATGAACGATGAACGTTGTCACAGCGCGTTTGACTCCTTCCAGCACCACCATAATGCAGCATCAGAATAATGTCCAGCAACAGCAATCACAGCAACAATCATCAAACTGCAAACGATCAATCTTTCTTCTTCTTCTTCTTCTTCTTCTTTTTTTTTTTTTTTTTTTTTTTTTTTTTTTTTTTTTTTTTTTTTTTTTTTTTTTTTTTTTTATCTTTAAAAGTAATCAAATGAAGCGTTAATTTTGAATTCTCCTGTCAAATCAATTGTTCTAATAATTGGCTCAAAAAGCTTTTTTAAATAGTGTTTTTAAAAAAGTGAAAGTTAATTTAGTCTACATTGATGGTGATGACCCGACGCAGAAGAGAGAATAGTAGCAGTGATAGTATAAGCATCCTTTTGCCGGTGTATGCCCGCGTAGGATCAGACGAGGTTCAGCTGTGTAATTCCTGTATCGAAAGCCTCTGTACCGCACCTCGATGAGGTTAACGGTTTTTTCCGGGACATGGCGTATCAGAGCACTTTACTAATTATCGGTGCTGTTTTCGTAGTTAATGAATGCCAACAAAGATGACAATGGTTAACCACAAGATCTTCCGGCACGAATCTTGCCTGCCGCCAATGGAGAGTCACGATGTACCTGCCCTGTATTCAATTAGTCAGCTTAAGAATAGCCGAACAATACACATTGTAATGAAGCCTCGCCAATTGTCGCCCACAGTCAGATTCCCCCTTCTACTAGAATGTCTCGAATCATGGTAGGCCGGAAGAATGCGGTATCCGAGATATTACTCGATAGTTGAAGCAACAATTGTTCGATAAAGGTCAGTTTATACCCTGCTGATATGTGATCGACCCTGGGAATCTTATTGAACTTAATGCTTCGATAACCGCTTTGATCTCCTGCGGTGATGGTGCTTCGGAGCCAGACGCGAGTGAAGCGTCACACCCTTGGTAGATCATGCCAAGATCATGATGTGGTTGTTTGGACTGCCGTAACTTAAAAAAGCTGTTCGAAGTGCTCAAACCCACGTTTCAGCTGATCATTGGTCACGGTTAGTAACTGTCCGGTGTCCTATCTTTCACTGGCATCTTTCGGGTTCATCCTTGATCCACTCATGCGCCGTGAAGTATCATATAAGAGAGGCAGATATCGCCAGCTGTTGTGGCCCTTTTTACCTTTCGTCTGCCTGAGAGTTCAACACCCCTAGAGCCAAATACCGTTGAGGGGACTCATATATGGGCTGCTTCGGTTCTCGCCGGCTCTATTGCGGTTATTGCATCTCCACGCTCCTCAATCTTACTCCAGGTTTCACATACAATATTTTTGCCGTGTGCGCAGCTAACCGAGCTTATTTTCGCTTGTCTAAATCAAGGCATTCTTGATTTCTTGTCCACTACTTTTTCTACGCTACCACCTTCCGTAATGTTCACTACTCGACTCTCATGTTCTCTTCGCGGCTGGGCCTTCAAGACGGCGTGTATTAAACTACCATCCGGGTCTCTTTTACCGTCTCTGGACTCGTGCATAGGCATAGGTGGATCTCACCAATTAGAAGGTGTAGTCAGATGCGATATCGGCCATCGACATCGACATCGACAAGGCTCTCTTCCATTTGCGGCAGATGCAGAACATGCTTACGAATTCCGAATATTACCAGCATGTGATGGATATAAAATAAAGCTTCTCCTCAGAAGCTCTATTTCAGTTATAATTGTATGAATTTGATATCATGTTGGTAACATAATTTGAAATTATTTCTAGAAATTCAAGCACTCGACACTGAAGAAGTCTGTAAGTAGCAGACGGAATAGGCCTATCTGTCAAAAGATAAGCTCATAGTAGAATTAAAAGCGGAATTTGCTCGCGTGTACTAGCGAAAATTTTAAAAAGTGTTTCAAGGTTTTATTGGTTATTTTTTAAAAAGTGATCAAATGAAGTGTTAATTTTAAATTCTCCTAGTTTCCCAATATAGAAATTTGTTCATATCACAAAATTTGTTATTAACATTAACTCGATGATAAGGTGTGGCCCAAGTCATACCGTAGACAACCTGTAAACTACCAAATAGGGATCAAAGGCAGAACAATGTGGCCAGAATCCATGTCAGAAAAGTGTATGATCAGGTGTTGAAAAAATTCAATGGCTCATGGCTCAATGGCCTCATGGATGATGAAAACCTATGTAAAGACCGATTTCGAAACAGCTACCAGCGACAAACATTTTACTTTGCTACGGCTCGGGGAGATTTTCCCTGCCAAATTCAAGTTTGTGTTTGCAGATAAATTTGTACGTAAATATATGATTTGGCCCTGCATCTGTAGCTGCGGGTAGGAAGAGCAAGATTTTCATCACTGATAAGACATTTAATTCAGAGCTGTACAGAACTGAATGTCGCCAAAAGCGAATATTGCCACTCATCAGATCCCACAATGAACTTGTTATGTTTTGGCCAGATATTGCAAGCTGTCATTACAGTAAAACAGTGCTACAGTGGTATGAAACAAACAAGATTCGGTTTATACCGAAAAACTCAATCCACCATACAGTCCCCAGCTCAGATCGATAGAGAGATTTGAGGCTATTATGAAGAGGAAGCTGAAGGTGAATGGCAGTGTCGTCAAAAGCATCAATGAATTGAGAACCAAGAGGAGTAACATTGCCAAAACGTTTTTTTTGTATTTTCCTCTAAGTTCCCCTAAAGTCAAACATTTTAGTTAGAAACTGAATACTATTTTGTTAATGCATTTCTGGAACCAAGCGAAATAGTATATGTTCCAATTTAACTGGGCCACACCTTAATAAAAGTAGTTTATGAATTTTACTCAGTCTCTGCAGTTTGTATCTTGTGAGTGTGTGTTTACATTTTAAAATTCTCACTCTCGTGTGAAGTAAACATGAATGCCAACAATGTTTTTGGGAAGTTTTGTTTGCTTAGTTTTTACCAACTTGGATTCAATATTTTTTTAAAAACCACATTTTACTAGAACCGAGAGGAACCCGAAAAGAAAGTTCTAAGAGAGTTTACAACTGAATATATTGCAACCACACAATAGAATCTATAGTATGTAAGTATTATTCACAACGATAAGATGACAATAGGAGATTCCACAACAGAATCTTATGTTAATTGAGACAACCAAAATAGAAAAGGCGGGTTGTCATGTATCTTAAGTATAGCAATAATCATTTTTCTCCGCAAAAATTGAGACAACTACTATTAATTGTATTGTTATCACTATTGTTGAAAATCCTAGCATATGTGCACACTTAGATTTTTTACAGAAATCTGTAAAGTTTTACCGAATTCTCAAATAGCTGAACGTTCGGTAATCTGAATTTATGGATTTTGTTGAAACTTTACAGATATCTGTAAAAATTTACCGGATTTCGGTTAAATTTCACTGAAATCTGTAAAATCTGATTACCGAACGTGCAGCTGTTGAGAATTCGGTAAACTACTTACAGATTTCTGTTAAATAATCTCAGTGTGTAGTGAATAGTAAATCTATAGTTATGATAATATGAATTTTTCACTGATTCATGGTCGGAAATATATTTTAATGTTATTTTGTGTTGTAAAAGTATGACTTGTATTTTTTGGGGAGGTCCTCCCGAATAAAAAATTCTCATAGGTTTACAATTAAATGTTTTGTAACCTTACAATAGAATCTATAGTATATACAATTAATAGCATTGTTCACAACGATAAGATGGTAAAAGGAGTTTTTGTTCCCACAATAGAATCTGATGTAAATTGAGACATCGATAATAGAAAAGGGGGGATGTTATGTAACTTAACTGTAGAAAAAATCTTTTTTTTACTAGCAAATTTGAGTTAACTACTATAAATTGTATTGACAATCCTAGCCTATAGAGTGAATTGTGGATCTATTGTGATGACAGTATGTATTTTTCATTTATCTGATTCACGAACAACAAGAGTTATGGCCGGAAATAGATTTTACGGTTATTTTATATTAATGTACTGTAATTGTATGGGCCCAAACTTATGCAACAGTAAACAATCACAAATATGAAAATTCTATGGATTTTTCCATGAATTTATAGCTTTTTTCCATGATATTACGAACCATGTTTGTTTCCCCATTTTATATCAAGCAAAACGGAGTATATCATGTGCTCGCACTTGCCATTCGGTACAGAGTTGGATTGAATTACGTACATAATGGTGCTAAACTTTCAGGACTGTTCAATGTGTAATTGAAGCTCTGGGAATCCAACAAGAGGGCACTCCATTAGCCGAACAAGCTGAATTAGCAGCAGTTACTGCAGATGGGAACTCACATCTCCTGCAGGACAACATTTGCCATGTGCAGAATTTTTTTTTCTCATAATTTCCGGAGCAGTAGAAAGAGACAGTGCACCCGAGCTCGAACTAATCGTTTCACGTTTCACAGGCAGCACTGGGGCTGCTTTCAAAACAATCGAACCTGTTCCGGGCTTGATCCGAGGTGGGGTGGTGAGGGCAAGCGAAATTAGTATACTCTAGGCTACGGTGAAGGGGTTTCTCTGGTTCGAGCTCTGCTTTTGCCATCGAACAAGCTGTTGGTTGTGGATTATCGTTGCCTGGGTTGCTAATTCGATATTTTGAGTATTTGATACTTCGGCCTAACAGATTCGGATGATATCTACTGACGTGAAATCGAGGCTGTTGGCGAAGTTTAGTGTTTGTTGTCTCGCTTTCGCTGTATGTGATGAGGATTGGTTTGGTTAGCTAAATTTCTGAACGGTAAAAAATCGAGAAGGGTTTCAATATGTTAGGGACCGATGGTGAATATTAGGTATGGATTGGATTTATTGGAACTGATATAACTCACTGCATTAGATATATGAAATTTAAACCTCTTCAGACTTTTTGATGTTCTTACAGAAATGAATGCGGCATGTGCAATGATGTTCCACTCCATCTAAGTTGATTTGAACACAACAGAACTAATTTTGTAACTGCTTCAATTTCCCCCTTCAATTTTTCCGCAATAAAAATAACAATTTATCTCTTCAAATATTACTTAAATTTAATTTGCAATAATATTGTAATTTCTGCTTTCCAGATGCATAAAATGACAAAAAATAAATAAAAAAAGTAATGTATAATATGGTCATGATACCAATTACTGCACGAATTACATGTTCTCGTTAATTATTTTCGACCGTAAATTCTTTTATTCACGTGTCTATCATCGTATGTCTAAACAACAAATATTCTAACAAATAATAAATGTATACTCTGTCTCAGTGATACTCCAGTTCAGTCACACTTTATGGGCATATTCAATGATCAATTATTTTTTCCCAGCTTGTTTGCAGATTCAATTCGGCTCGCGGCTAGCCGAGAAAATCCGTCTCGCGAAATTACCAGTCTTGGAGATTTGCCGGGCGTTGTTTGAAAGACACGACCCACCGTACAGAGAAAAACGCACAGCCTTCAAAGATCATCATGCGCATAAAAAAACTGCCGATCCGGAAAATAAAAACAATTTGTTGGAAACCGAGTTTTGCACCGAAAATATCAGCTTCTTAGTCCGACATCAGCCAGCAGAAGCTGCTTTCATTTTGGAAAATATTTCTTGGTATCTGCATAGCAGCAACGTTCGCATCGAGGGTATATAGTTTGCGATTTTGTTTGTGATGTTCTTTCTGGCACTTGTTTAGGAAAACAGAGAAACATAATTTCCGGATTTGGTGGAACTCATAGCATTGAGAGAGCAAAACAAGCACCAAGCCTACGAAAAAACGATAACGATGGTCTCATTTCTTAGCGATCAAAAATTGATCAGATTTTTATTAATCTTATGAGGTAAGTTACCATAATAATTTTTCGATTTATGTTCATGCATTGGAGCATTTATTCAAACTGGCTTCGATGCTCTTTCCGACGATCTTCCACCTGCTCTCAGCTGATTATTCTACACGCAATTCCAAGCAAAGCAGAAGCCAAATTGTACTTCTTTGCCCAGGAAAATCAAAAAGATTTCTTCAACCCGACTTTAAACTGAACCCGCTACCTGCGGCTTGATAAATTGTATGAATACTGACTGAGCTATCTGAGGCCCCAATTGTAGCATTTAAAAGATTTAAAACTACAGTCGAAAATAAAATCACTGACAAACAGACATAACACATTGAACATTTTGCACTACAAATCATTGTCACTATCACACCTGCGCCATCTGTTGAGCAAACTGTGATGGATGAAAAAGCTAAACAGATGGCGGTAGTGTGCTAACGTCAAACGTAAAGGAACCGGCTATGTGCGCAACCTGTGGTAATACTACCAACTAAAAAACAATTGAATAGATCGTTTTAAGAGTGGTCTATGAAGAAAGGCAAACATACTTTTGCATATAAAAACTAATAAACGATACATTAAAAACTTAAAATCGTTCCACAAAAAACGCATTCATGACCCATAAAACTCTGGTCAATATCCATAATAAAATGTTTATGATCCATAAAATTTATCAATGTGATCCATAATTTATACAAAATTTAGCAATAAAATGTCAAAAATGTACCGTTATATATCTAGGGTATGATCAATAAAATTGTACGGATTACCCATAAACATATAGCGAATGTTCCATAAAAGGTTCAATATCATTCCTTAAAGTTGTAAAATTGATCCACAGAATGTAACATTTGTGCACTAAAATACGTGCACATGATTCATAAATTATTGAAAATGTTCCATAAATAAATTGTCTATGATCCATATAACAATGAATAATAATCTATAAACTCATATAAATGATCCGTAGCAAATTATTCTTATAGAAAATTTTCTCAACTACAATTTTTCCAAACATTGGTTTTCAGAAAAAAAAAAATCAAACAGCTCCTCAGTTAGACACACTATATTGTACAATGTGACATAGTAGCCACGATTTGTTATGCTGTACTCCAAGTACTAGAAATATCAATGTTGCCTGCTGAGCAGTTGAGGATTGAAGAACTAAGGAAGTAGAAAGCGGTCGATGTTTCCGATATCGTCTTCAAGTTAACGACTGATTCAAGCATTTGCCCGGTATAATGCAAACGGAGGATGTTTTTTGTAGTTAGGTCCGACGAGCGATAGCGAGTTGGACGGCAAGCGTTTGCCCGGCATAATTTTATAAAAAAATCTTAAATAACAGTTTGATCAAGCCTTAAATTTGACATGTAGAGTAACTGTCCCCATATTAATCTCATTGTTCCTTTATTCATCCTACGATGAATCAAACAATTGGGCAGTTGAAGGATCGGTTTCGTTTTCTAATAATGTTTGCTTACTTTTAATAACAACAACAAACATTACTAACTAATCCTGTCACCTGTCCATTGTTTAATTTCAAGTAGGATGAATTGCAAAGTGATGAGATTAATATTGGAAAATCTTCCCTAGTTCTTTACATGCACGAGTTCTCTTTAACAAATTTATTGGGAAACATGTGTCGCAGTTGCGGTCGTAAAAGAACGTGAAATCGCGAAAGTAAATCAGCTCTCTGAAAAATTGAAAATCTTCTAAAAAGCAATCCTTCTTTAATAGCAATATTTGAGACGCATAGCTAAAGAAACGGACATGTTAATAGATCTGAGTAGTAGCGCA
Organism: Aedes japonicus; assembly: GCA_034211315.2. Lineage (NCBI taxonomy): Eukaryota > Metazoa > Arthropoda > Insecta > Diptera > Culicidae > Aedes > Aedes japonicus. Next base: position 8,494 of record JASCZW010012779.1, read on the forward strand.
GTCAAGGATCGATTTCCCCGTAGCCAAAATTTAAAAAAATATAAACCCAACATTGTAATAATTCTGGCATAATTTATGGATCCTACATATTATTTTTAATACCCAAAGTTTATTTCCTATGGGCCATATTTAGAAGCTTGTGGTTAATTTTTCAAAACTATCATGGATCATTGACGATTGGATCAATAATTTATTGATCATGTGTATATATTTAAGTTCACAAACGTTACATTCTAAGGATCAATTTGACAACTTTAAGGAATGATATTGAACCTTTTATGGAACATTTGCTATATGTTTATGGGTAATCCGTACAATTCTATTGATCATACCCTAGATATATAACGGTACATTTTTGACATTTTATTGCTAAATTTTATATAAATTACGGATCACATTGATACATTTTATGGATCATATCCATTTTATTATGGATATTGACCAGAGTTTAATGGGTCATGAATACGTTTTTTATGGAATGAATTTCAATTTTTAATGGATCATTTCTTCAGTTTAAAGGTGCAAACTTAGGGCTGCCATGAAGAAACTGCAAGAGCTATGTCTATTTGTCTGTGATAAAACCATTATTATTACATGTGTTATTAATTTTTAACGAATTTATGACATATCATGTGATTTTTCACTGAATTGAATTGATATTTTCTTGTACTGAAATAAATTTCATATAAAATTGCCAATTTCATGTGTCATAGCAGGAAAGTGTTTTGCAAATAGCATTTAGTTGTTTGAGAATCGGCAAACAAACAACCTAAACGAAATTGGTTTCAACATCTTTTTTTTTTTTCACTGCAGCATTCATTCCTTATCGCTTACCCGCCTGATGTTTTTTTCAACCAACATTTGTATAGATCTTACTGAGAGTAACAGGAGTGTTACATCGTGATAACATTTTTTTCCGTTCCGGAAGGTCAATCGGATTTTTATTCAGGATTAACTAAAATCTAGCTTCTGAGGTTTTGTCTCACTTTGTTTTTGTGTTGTTTAATGAATGACAGACATTGAACGAGATATCAAAAGAGAGGACGCTATGGTTTATTAGCTTTAGTAGCAAACATACAAATTTACAAGTTTATGTAAACTTCAATTTGTTTTCTTTTGAAATAAATAAAAAAAACAGTGTGCTTCTATATATTTTTACAACGTGATTCAAGCAAACTTTGTAGCAAAAATGTGATTCTTTTCACTGGTTGCCCAAAATTCTGCTAGGATTGAAACTGCAATCTCTTTTAGCCAGTACATTCATGTATATCTTAAAGTATCCGGGCTTAATCACTTATAGTTTTCAATTTTTGTTGCTTTTAGGTTTTGATAATGATTTTTTTTCTTTGTATATTGGTTAGTGAAAAAAGTCAATATAAAACTTCAAGATACAGCCCATTGAGTTGCTCGAAATGATGACGTAGAACTACGAGACTAAATATAAGCCATTTAGATGGTACAATACAATCTTCTATGAATTAACCCTTTCAGGCCTAATTTATTCATGCAAATTTTGTGAATTCTCGCAAAAATTCTCCACAACATAGAACTGATTGAAAAAAGTTGGATTTTTTTTATATGCAGGGCGTTCAAACTTCCCAGGAGTTCAGAACATAAAATCTACAGTTGTACTTGAAGCTTTATCCACTGTACAATGTTACAATATGTATTCAAATATATTCAGTGAATGTTCAGAAAGACCAACTGACATTATGATATAATCTTGGAATATTCTATGCCATACAAACTAATTTAACTTAGTATAGCTCATAAAGCTATTGTTACAATTGTAGACCATATGTTTTGAAGGACAGTTTGAATGACCTGAAACTAACTAATATTATCCTATGATTTCAGAATATTCATTGAATATGTGTTAATATTTGTCGTAGCTTTGTATAGCCCAAAAGGCTAAGGCTACTACCGTATATCTTAAGTTCTGAACTCAAGGTCAGTTTTTTGAACCTGAACTTTCCGAGATAATCTGGTAATGACTGGTGAGTTTACAGAAGCTTCACTGGATGTGTTTGAATGCATACCGTATATAAAGCTAATTTTGTGACTATAAAGGGCGATACGGTCAAAATTTGGTCAATATCAACTTGACGTATTTCTTTCAATTTTGCATTTAAAAAACCTGAACACCCCTCATTTTGAAGGTGTGTGTGTGTAGAATGTTGCTACTATTTTGATTTTGGAACTCTTCAGTTGTCAAAATGCCGTCCAAGCAAGAAGAGCAGCGTATCAAAATTTTGCTCGCGCATCGCGAAAATCCGAGCTACTCGCACGCAAAGTTGGCAAAATCGCTAAAAGTTGCCAAATCAACCGTTACAAATGTAATTAAAGTGTTTGGGGAACGTTTGTCGACAGCCAGGAAGTCTGGATCGGGGGGAAATCGAAAACCGGAAGCCGCTGAGACGACAAAGAGAGTTGCCGGTAGTTTCAAGCGAAACCCTAACCTATCTCTCCGAGATGCCGCAAATAAGCTGGGTGTATCGTCTACAACCGTGCATCGAGCCAAAAAACGAGCCGGACTATCGACTAACAAGAAGGTAGTGACTCCAAATCGCGATGATAAACAAAATACGACGGCCAAAGCGCGATCCCGGAGGCTGTACACGACGATGCTGACGAAGTTTGACTGCGTGGTAATGGACGACGAAACCTACGTCAAAGCCGATTACAAGCAGCTTCCGGGACAGGAGTTTTATACGGCAAAAGGAAGGGGAAAGGTAGCAGATATTTTCAAGCACACGAAACTGTCAAAGTTCGCAAAGAAATATCTGGTTTGGCAATCCATCTGTACCCGTGGCTTGAAAAACAGCATTTTCATAGCTTCCGGGACTGTCAACCAAGAAATTTACGTGAAAGAGTGTTTGAATAAACGTCTGCTGCCTTTCCTGAAGAAACACGGTTCCCAAGTAACAATTTTGGTTTTATAAGGGTTCTGAAGAGCATGAATTAGACTTCAAGAATGCTATAAAACCATGATAAAACCAGTAATGTTCCTTGGGTTGTTCCGTACTGTTTTGGCCGGATTTGGCATCTTGCCATTACGGTAAAAAGGCCATGGAGTGGTACGCCACCAACAACGTGCAGGTGGTTCCCAAGGACAAGAACCCTCCCAACACGCCAGAGCTCCACCCAATTGAGAAATACTGGGCTATTGTCAAGCGGAACCTAAAGAAGACCAAAAAAACTGCTAAGGACGAGCAGCAGTTCACGGCAAACTGGCTTTCTGCGGCGAAGAAGGTGGACAAGGTGGCTGTACAAAATCTGATGGCAGGGGTCATGCGTAAGGCCCGGCAATTCGGATTTGGAAAAGCGGAAGCCTAACTGAATATTTTTCCTGAATTTTATACTAATTGAACTTGAAAAAGAAATTTAATTTGATTTTTTTAATAAACGATTTCACCGATTTACACGCGTTTTCCCTTGACCAAATTTTGACCTTATCACCCTTTACTGGCACACTTCTCTTGAAAGGATGTTACGCACGGTTGAAAAGTTGGAATCGTATTTCTTTGCTAAATCACTTATGGACCAAATCACACCTGGGTTGCCTTTCACGTACCTCAACACCTTGCTCTTCAGCTCTTTGTTCCTAGTGCCACTTTTATAATAGATGCGTTGTGCTCTATTCACACTTAGAGTATATTTGTAACGTTTGATTACAAGACACACCGTTGAGTTTGGGAAATTAAACACTTTTGCTATTTTTGAAGCAGACCACGAAGGATTCCCTAGATGTTTGGGCACAATTAATTTTCGTGTCTAAAGTTCCATGATCCGTAATTAAGAGATGCGTCGTTCAATCGAGAAAAACTTTTCATCAATTTTTTTGTGAATGAAACATCAACAAATGCCTGTCAAACGTTTTTTGTTCCAACCACCAGGGATGCGGTGTTGTATGAAACCGTGCGTCCAGATTTACTTTGAATCGAGCTTTAACGTAGGGTGCCAATTACTCGTGGCAAGGGCTATCGTTTGGAAGAGGCTAGGCAGGTTACTTATTTTGGATCTTATTTGCTGCTCATGGTTGCGACATCTACCAAGCCCTTGTTCCCTATAGTCCTTTTCAAGAACTTAACGCAGATGGGGGACCACAGCTTGCTGGGCAGGTACTAGTAGCACGGAAACAAAAGAAAAGTTTAACTGGGGCACAATGGTAGGGAATTCATTAGACTGGAGGAGAGGGGGTATAGTAGTTGAAATTTAGAAATGAAATATTAACGAAGATGTTGTGCTGAAATTTTAAATAAACAAATTGAGCCTTTCAACCATGTAATGTTGCTCAAGGCTCTTGAGATAAATGGTTTTGAAATGCAAAGATGGTGCAAAGCTTTCTGAAATTATTAATTGATATGAGAATGGATGATTATGAGATATTATTCACAGGCTAGGCCCCCTCACTTCGCTATTGTCAGATTGTCAACATTGCTACGCCAACCAGCGTCTCCATGTTTCAGCTGGCATATGACTCGTGGAGGCGTGAGGTATGAACTTGTGAGGACTAGAGATTAGTCCCACCCTCCTACAAAGTTGTCAACTCACCATTTAAAACCCTGCATAGTTTGGCCTTCATGATGGACCAAAACTTCCCAGTATGTCGTTTAAAAAAATCTCGGAAAAAACATTTTTAATTGAGTGGTTTTTATCATTCCTTCCAACTTAGCCCCAACTTTTGGATTTCCGGATTGCTCATTTCATTTCCGGATTGCTCATTTTATATTGACTCATCATGAGATGCATGTCAGTTAATCAGATCGTAGCGGATTTTTGATTGATAATTACTGGATTCCAAAAAAAAAGCCTTTATCAACATGACTGCTAAACGCAGCATTAATTAATAACGTTTATTGGCCTGTTTAACTGATTGAATGATGTATGACAGACATTTTTACAACTCATTTTTGATTAGTCTGTTTCAAAAGATTGATGAGTTGATGGATGCTGTTCCTGGTATTCATTGAAAAAGATTATTTTTAAATCATTTCTCCTCTTGATGGTTCGTTGAATACTTATTGTTTGTGTTTTTAATAATGCTAAGGGTCAGCATATGATGGACGCCATCAGTCATAATGGACGGCAACTTTTTATCAACCTGAACCTTGGTCGATGTCATACTATTTATAATATTCGTAGAACTATACCAATATGGGTGGTTCAAAGAGTGTTTCAAAGGGTGATTCAAAGTATCGATTCAACCCCAATCAATCGATTTCGAATCAGGATGTGATTTTTGGAAAACTTGACGCTGGAATAGGGAATATTTTCGCACGCTATAATGGTCGAGAGCAATGAGGATGAGAACAGAAAGTTTTGTTTTCCAATAGTGATTCTGATAGAAGCTTCAAAGGGCCACTCCAATTCGAGTTCGCAACCATTCCGGAATGCGTTGAGTGGGGTGAAGCTGAATCGATAATTTGAATTATCCTAATGAATATACTCTCAATTGGGTCATCCTGTAGCTCAATCTTAGCTCCGTAAGACGAGGTGTAGAAAGCAAATAGCATCATTCTAGAGCCGGCTTGGTTTGATTCACGGTCTGATCTAGCAACTGTTCGTTAAAGATAATTTGCACATAGGGTATGATAGAACTAGCCACAAAGTGGAAATTAAAATTAAGGGCTCATAACTTAAAAATATATTTAGAACACTAAATTGAGAGTAGACAATAAGCTAACTAACCTCAAATGTCTATAATCTCATCTCCACCTACTTCCATTGGACAGAATCTCACGATGAACAAACCAGCTGACGTTGTATTTTTAAACTTGTATCTGCTGTAATCTCGATTAAAAACGAAATCACTTTAGTCGTTACATTGTCGCCGGATACACAGCTCAGCTCACCCAAGCCAGCATCGTATTAAGGCACAATCGGGAATTTGTGCCGAAAGCGTACCGCCAAGGATTATTGAAAACGGAAATATTTACTAATCCGGTACACGTTTCGCGTGTCTCTATATTTTCGCCTCCCCTCCAGCGGGAATAACGATGCGAGGAGTTATCCGACCCCATCGATACACCTGAAAACGATTCATACCCACATACATACATACATGCACGAACACAACGGCAGCCCAAGCTGGTTTCAGCTCATTTGCATTAGCCCGAACTTCCCGAACATGAATATTTCTGTTCACGTAGTCTTAGCTCAAGTCGGGGAAGGATTTTCGGCTAAATTGAAAAACAAAAAATTCGACGAAGGTTCGTACCTTAAAAAATAGGGAATGTTCTAAGCGTGCCACCCAGAAACACTCGACTCATCGCAGTAATGATATTGAACAAAAATTGGATTTCGACGATGGTTTGGGGCGGTTTTTAAGATAGAATTGATAGATTGATCTACTCAGAGAGCGTCGCTTTAGCTTGCTGTGTTTGCATAATTCTTTGCAAAAGCAATGGAAAAATGTTCCATTGGGTTGGAGTTAGTCAGATTGGTCTATATTTGCATACATACTTTCATTTTAAAAGGTCCAAGTTAATTTACAACCATTGTTGCTGTAGTAAATTTTTTGTCTTATTGTAGTTTTCAAAGTTGACTAATTTTTAATCATTTTTAATGCACTTCTTTTTAATTTAATTGATTTATCATCAAATTCCAATCCAGGGGCCGCCATAGAACATACCATTGTTGACCCTTCCCAAAAACGGATGAATATGTCAAATTCCTTGTTTTTGACAATTCCACCTTGTTTTCGCCTCATGACCTCAATAAAAATCATGCTTCCGGTGGAAGGATAAACAACCGAGCGGAATGGCGGAGCGAAACTCGTAACTTTTGCCATTTGTTTTTATTTCCCGTTCGTTTATTAGATTTGTTGGAGCTTCTTTATCTCCTTCCATTGGCGTGCCTTCCTACTGCAGTTCGTTCATCTGTTCATATCCTAACCTAGCGCTAGCCGTGGAAATTCTTGCTGGCTGCTTTAAACCATGCCTACCCGATACGATTCTTCTTCTCCGTCGGTTCGTCGGTATGTTCCCTTCGAACCCTCGACCATCACCATTTCCCCACTTCCACCGCCAATGTAATCTATTTGAAGGATGACCCCGATATACAACTGAACTTGGCCTGGTATTCGACGGCGCCGATAGTAGAATTTATTTTCAGCCATATAGAGTACTGGGCTCTTTTACCGATTTGCTTATACTTGGTCATAAGTTAATTAGTTTACTTTTACGAGGGATTTTCAAAAGTTGAGAACTTTTTGAGAATTGATGATTCTCTTTTCAATGGTTGTGTTAAATCGAAACCATTTTAGAATTTTTTTTTCTCTAGCACCTTTCAAGCCTATAGGACTCATATATGACCCCAAAGGCAAATGACTGCATAAAATCACAGACTGAATAAAAGTGTACACAGCCTTCGGTAAATTTGTTCCACATCAATTCTTCTCAACAAACATCAGTGTTGAATAACCACTAGTTCAAACAAATTTAGAGAAGTTATTCAGCTTTCTAAAATCTGTATCCACATTAATCAGGAAACCTTCAAATCATTGTAACTTATGAAATATTGCACGTAGGAATGAAAAATTTCACTTTGGTATAGCTGAGAGTCTATGATGAAAAAGACTATGATTGATGTTTACATTTCACGTTTAGTATTCAAGATGGCGACGAAAGAAAAACAAGTGCGAGAGCGAATTTTGTACGGGCGTACGGCAAATCTTGACTTGTCAATACGGGACTTTGCAAAAACATTTGATTTACCTAAGTTCACTGTTCACGATGTGCTAAAATCATTTTCGGAACGTTTGACGGTGGAGAGGAAACCGAGAAGTGACAAAAACATAGGACGCGCTGTTCCTGTCATGGGCCGAAAGTTGAAAAAGATATTAACGAAAACCCAAATCTCTCCATTCGAACGGTGGCTCGTAAAATAGGGATGTCGCCTGGTGTTGTCAAAAATCAAAACAACGTTTGGAACTTAAGTCGTATAAAGTAAAAACAGTTCCAAATCGCAAGGACAAACAGAATTTGCAGCAAAATCACGGGCTCGACGTTTGTACTGCGAATATTTGACAAAGTTTTCATGCGAAGATATGGACGATGAAACTTATGCCCTGGAGGATTTCAAGCAGCTTCCAGGGCTGGCTTTTTATTCTGCTATGGCCAGAATGCTACAGCTGAGCATTTCAGAACGAAGAAGGCATCGAAATTTCCCAAAAAATACCTTGTGTGGCAATCTATCAGAAAGAGTGTCTGCTGAAGCCATTGCTACCCTTCATCAAAAGTCACAAAGAAAAACCTTTGTTCTGGCCTGATTTGGCATCATGCCACTATGCTAAAACAGTGATGGAGTGGTATCAAGCAAATCAAGTGAACATTGTACCAAAATCCTCAAACCCGCCAAATTGCCCAGAGCTAAGACCAATCGAGAGATATTGGGCTCTGATGAAGCGGAAGCTTTCTGGAAAGAAGCAAGAAATCAAAGACATTAAACACTTCCAGCAAATTTGGACAAAGATGGCTTCTACGATTTCTGAAGAGTCTGTACGAACCCTAATGGACGGAGTTAAGCGCAAAATTCGGCAAAGTTTTAGGCAAATACCGAAGAACTATGTTTTGTCCTCACGAATTGTTAAACACATCCCATGAATCTGAAATAAACAACTATGACGAAAATATAATGCAAAATTTATGTTTCATTCATGTTTTGAGGTGTCCGGATTATTGCGGATACAGACCTTAGAAGAAAAAGCTGAACAACTCCTCCAAATTTGTTTGAAAAAACAGTTATTCAGCATTGATGTTTTTTGGGTTCACTCTGGGAAAAACAACATATAAACAAATGAGCTTTAGGCTCAATTAACGACCTAGAACATCATGAATATGAAGAAGTTCAGAAAGAAAAATAATTGCCTTATTAAAAGTGTAAAGTTTTGATTAGGAAGTCCCTTACTTACTTATTATTAAATTCTCGTTGATAAACGTTAAATATTTGTGCATCTATCTGGGATGTTCAAGGTTATTCAAAAATGTGCTTGAATTCAGAACTTCAGATCTGCAGTTGTAACAGTCGCTTTTAGGGCTTTTGCGGCTTTTGCGATGTTTATTTAAATATATTGAATAAACCTTGTTGTTGTTGTTTTTTTTTTTAAATAAATTACACTCTACATCCATCGGATGCATTCATGTTAGTTTCAGTTGTTCAAAGTTTAGCAGAGTTTACAAGATGATGTGAGTGGTGTTGTTTATTATAAAAATGTTTCAATCTCACTTAGCTTTTTTCCTTTGGTTGGGGCTCCTAAAAATGGTTAACCTTCGTTGGCACCTTCTCTTGTTTATTGTTCTATTTTCTTCAATTTTTATCTATTCTTCAAACAATTGCAAACAACTTCCCCTTTAAGGCTTTCATTAGGTCTTAGGTATTATCTTCATTTGCAACAAACTCCTTTCCTTCGTTTCCTCCAATTTTCTTTAACATGTTCTGTTTCTTTTCCATCATCTTGTTCTCCATCAGCTTTCTCTCCATCATGTTTTTTCTTAGTTTCCTTCCTCTCCGTTTGCTTTCTTTCCATCATACTCTACTTTGTTTTTTCCCTTTTCATTATCCTTCCCTCCATCATCTTTTTCTGCAATTATCTTCCCTTGCTCCATCTTCTCCTTCGTCATCTTCATCTTCGTAATGTTTTTTCTTCGTTTTCTTCCTTTTTATTATCTTCCGTTCCGTCATGCTCTTCATTGTTTTCTTCCTCTTTTCATTATCTTCTCCTCTATAATTGTAAGGTATAATAAGCTTATGCTTATCCAACCAACTGCCAATACATCGTGCCAACTGCCATTGATTCATCCTTCTTCTCACCCAACCGCCGAGTAGGTAATTCGCACTTTGTGCCGAGTCATTTCTCGATTTAATGCGATTTGCAAATGGCTGCAAATCAGCAAATTGTGCGTTACCAGGTTTTTACAATAATCTTTTTCTCTGTCATCTTCCTCTCTGTCATCTTTCTCTCCATCACCTTTTTCTCCATCATGTATATTCTATTCCTTTTTTTATCTTTAGAATCTTTCTCTAAGCCTTCTCCTTTTCGTCATGTTTTTCTCCGTCTTCACCCTTCATTTTCTTTTTTAACATCTTTTCCTCCATTGTGCTATTTCACGAATTCTTCCTCACTATCGTCTACTTTTTTTCTTTCTTCTGATGTTTATTTTCCATATACTTCTGTTTTCCGACTTGCTTTTGAGTTTCTTAAAATTTGCTTCTGTCTTAGTTTTTCATACTTTCCGATAAAATGTTACTATCATTCAGATACTTCAGCAATCGCTTTACTTACATCGTCGTTGCACAAATCCGTATACAAGTTCGAGGTATCGATCCCATATTTTGTCCTGGCCGCTTCAAATTTTCGTTTTTATTAGGGCTTTAAGGCTTAGGAATCTATTCAAACATATTGAATAAAGCTTCTGGAAGGCCAACAGTCATTATTTGAGAATTTTGTGATGTTCTAGGTCATCTAAACTGTCCTCGAAATCAGAACTTATGATCTACAGTAGTATCTATAACTTTTGGGCTAATACAAAGTTACGCTACGTGTTCAACCATATTCAGTGAATTTTTTCTTACGTTTATTAAAAAAAAAAGCATTATGAAATTTAGGTCATGAAGACTGTCCTTAAGTTCAGAACCTAAGATCTACAGTTAAAACAGTAAGTTTTTAGAGTATGCAAAGGGACAATATGTATTTAACAAATAAGGAAGGTAAACAGACAAAATGTGACAATCTTGGGATATTTTAAGTCACCCAAACTGTTCTTTAGTTCAAATTATATGATCTACAGTTGTTTCATAAATTGTTTGGGCTAAGGAAGGTGGAAGGTATATAAACATATTCAATGAGTCTTCTGGAAGGTCAAAAGTCATTATTCTTTGACTTTGTGATCCTCTACGATATCCAAACTGTACTGGAGTTTAGAACTTAAAATCTACAATAGTATAGTAGCTTCGTGGGCTACACAAAGTCCCGTAACGTATTCAAGCATATTGAGCTAACGTTTTCGAATGTTAAAATACATAAAAAGATAACCTTGTCATCCAAACAGAGTTCAGAGCTTAGCTTAGCTTGCTTAGCTTGACTGACTGCACGTATCAATGTTTGCTACTCCGTGATTGATCAGAATCACTTAAATTGCACAATGAATCAGCTGAATGGGCTGGGAGTAACCGATCATTCTCACTGAACACGTTTCAGTGACTCAATTTCTTAAATAATCAATAACGGCGCCGGCCACGTTCTTGCAATCAGGTGGGATTAGGGAAGGAAAGTTAGTGTGACCTTTGCTGATTAGGGGACCGTGTTTACTTCTGCATCCCCACTAAAGGGCACAGGAAGGAGGTTTTCATGTTTATTAGTAGGGTTCGATGGATCAGGATTCACCCGGATAAGTGATGGATCATATAATATAGTTCATATAATTCAAACTTGCTATAAACACCGCCTATTCCCAGCACCGAACATTGTTCCGCACTTTAAATTATCCCGGATCTTCATTCCATATAGTGTGGAGTATTAAAGGTGAATCGCTGCTCCGTGTATTTTTTCCTATCTTTTATATCTCTCGCAAACTCACCTTGCTATTTCAAATTGATAAATCTCGATTATTAGTGAATGAACATCGAATTAAACTCCATCAGATTGCACACAGCAAGTAAGCACACAAACTGATGTGATTGAATTTTCAATATCTAGTACAAGTTCTGAGTTAAATCAATTTTATATATGGAGGTAATGACTGCCGCCGATAATGATTCAGCGTATGCCCTTAACGCCACCGAACAATATTTAATCGAAACAATAGATAGCTCCCGCCTCGGCTGCAGCTGTCCGCAACTAAACACAGCTACCATAGATAATGCGCTATGCCCGATAACTAAACCGGCCAACTCCATATACTGTGATGAACTTTTTTCCAGAAAAAAACTCTTCATTTTCAGAGGCGGGATTTCCAACGCGTTTTTCCCTCCCGAGCTAACTTTTTCCAAACTTTTCAAACTCGCGACACTGGGCCCATAGCCTTTTCGTACGGCCAACTAAATAACTGACAGCGAAATGTAAACACGTCCGCTCACGCTCGAAATTTGCTTCGATTCTTGCTTCAAACAGTCCTTGAGTTCAGAGCTTAAGATTTACTGCTGTAACAGTATTTATAAAAATATAAAGTAATAATTAATATTCAAACATATTCAACAAATATTCCAAAAGGTCAACAAACATTATACAGTAAAATTACATGTTTAAGGTCATCTCAACTATCCTTGAGATAAGGACATAATACTTACAGTTGTAAAACAATATATCTGGGCTTTGCAAGCTACGATTTGTATAGAAACATATTCATTGATAATCTTGGAAGAACAACAGAAACTCTGAGATAATCTTCAGATACTCTAGGTTATCCAAACTATCCTGAAGTTCAAAATTTGAAATCTATAGCTGTAACTGTAGCTTTCCAGGAAGTCAACAGACATAATGAGATATGTTGGGATGTTCTTGATCACCCTTGATGATACATATGACTTTTAGAACACATCAGGTTCGAGTAACAATATCCACGTTTCATTAAACTTCTTTAATCACACGATCGTCGTGGCGAATGGAAACAAAGGGGAATGCCTCTCACGCCGTAGATATTAGCCATTACGGCATTGCTTTGTTCGACAAAGATACCTTATCTTACCAATCAGACCAAGGCCGGTGTGGTCTCTGCGGAACACAGAAGCTGTCTCCATATTAGGTCCATGGCTGCACTTCACCAGCTTCGCTGTTTGCGAAGGCTCCGCAGGTCGCCTTCGACTTGATCGATCCATGCTTGCTTGTTGAGCGCCTCTTCTTCTTGTGCCCGTCGGTTCGTTTCCAATAATAATTTTAACTGGACGTCCGACATTCTCAGGACATGCCTAGTCCATCGTAGTTGACTGATTCTACACAGTAAAAATACATGAAATTTATTGGCAACGTATTCAAACAAGTAACTCAATAAATTATGACATAATGGTTTTCTCAATCTAATTTTTTATTTAAATGAACGTAAATAATCATTTCATTGCTCATCATTCAGAGCTGAATCCTATATTACTTACTTTTCAAAAATCCTTTTAATTTTAATCGAATCGGTATCTAAAAATATACCCCTCAAATAGTATTCAATTACATGTCCTTTAAAATTACATGCATATAACGTAAAATCATTTGACCGTGCAGCGTACTGCGCACTGGCTCATAAGTATTAAGGCAGGCATTACTGTAAGTTGAACCTGAGTGTCTAAGCATTAAAAAATTGGCAATCTAAGACCTGATGTGTGTAACACAGTTTTGTGTACCTCAAAAGTACGGCTAATTTTTTAGAGCTGGGGCAGGAATATTTTCTTAAAATATTCCCCACCAAAGGATCCAAATCAAGCGCGACGAGGATTGGTAAACAAGAACGGATTGTTGAGGAAGTAATTGCATCGTTGTCGGATCACGAAGAGGCAATTCATGGGCAAAGTGCATCGTTTTTTTCGTTAATTAGTTTCACGATTATTACGTTTTTATCGTTTATCGTTCATTTTAAATATACCATTGATAAAGGGTGATACGGTCAAAATTTGGTCAAGGGAAAACGCGTGTAAATCGGTGAAATCGTTTATTTAAAAATCAAATTAAATTTCTTTTTCAAGTTCAATTAGTATAAAATTCAGGAAAATATTCAGTTAGGCTTCCGCTTTTCCAAATCCGAATTGCCGGGCCTTACGCTTGACCCCTGACATCAGATTTTGTACAGCCACCTTGTCCACCTTCTTCGCCGCAGAAAGCCAGTTTGCTTTGAACTGCCGCTCGTCCTTAGCAGTTTTTTGGTCTTCTTTAGGTTCCGCTTGACAACAGCCCAGTATTTCTCAATTGGGCGGAGCTCTGGCGTGTTGGGAGGGTTCTTGTCCTTGGGAACCACCTGCACGTTGTTGGCGGCGTACCACTCCATGGCCTTTTACCGTAATGGCAAGATGCCAAATCCGGCCAAAACAGTACGGAACAACCGTGTTTCTTCAGGAAAGGCAGCAGACGTTTATTCAAACACTCTTTCACGTAAATTTCTTTGGTTGACAGTCCCGGAAGCTATGAAAATGCTGCTTTTTCAAGCCACAGGTACAGATGGCTTGCCAAACCAGATATTTCTTTGCGAACTTTGACAGTTTCGTGTGCTTGAAAATATCTGCTACCTTTCCCTTCCTTTTGCCGTATAAAACTCCTGTCCCGGAAGCTGCTTGTAGTCGGCTTTGACGTAGGTTTCGTCGTCCATTACCACGCAGTCAAACTTCGTCAGCATCGTCGTGTACAGCCTCCGGGATCGCGCTTTGGCCGTCGTATTTTTGTTTATCATCGCGATTTGGAGTCACTACCTTCTTGTAAGTCGATAGTCCGCCTCGTTTTTTGCCTGATGCACGGTTGTAGACGATACACCCAGCTTATTTGCGGCATCTCGGAGAGATAGGTTAGGTTTCGCTTGAAACTACCGGCAACTCTCTTTGTCGTCTCAGCGGCTTCCGGTTTTCGATTTCCCGATCCAGACTTCGGCTGTCGACAAACGTTCCCCAAACACTTTAATTACATTTGTAACGGTTGATTTGGCAACTTTTAGCGATTTTGCCAACTTTGCGTGCGAGTAGCTCGGATTTTCGCGATGCGCGAGCAAAATTTTGATACGCTGCTCTTCTTGCTTGGACGGCATTTCTGACAACTGAAGAGTGAATTCCAAAATCAAAATAGGAGCAACATTCTACCACACACACACCTTCAAAATGAGGGGTGTTCAGGTTTTTTAAATGCAAAATTGAAAGAAATACGTCAAGTTGATATTGACCAAATTTTGACCGTATCGACTCTTTAAGAGTAAGAATTCAGAGTGAATAAATCCATTGTTGAAAGAAATATTGTTTTGTCATTTATTGCGGCGTTTGTCATTTTTTTTTATTATAAGGGAGTTCAAAATACATAACCTATAATTTGATTGCACATAGGTGTTTTAAAATTACGATGTTGTTGAATTTTACAGTGCGATGTAAAAATTCAATTTTACTCAATCGTTAAATTTCAAACCGCATGTAATTTTGAGCTTTTGTATGATGTAGCACATTTGTTACATCAAATGAAATTGAAATTTCGTGGTTTTATTGGGGCGTGTAGCGATATGTGAAGGTTCTGCAACTGATACAATTTGTGGTTCATTCGACTTCTTCTACGTTTCGCCTTTCATCTGCACTTCACCGCAGGTCGTACGCAACACCTTCCGTTTAGACTCTGTGCGCTGCCGCGCCACGCCGCCGACGCCGACGATTTTGATAGCGCCGCCGCCGCCACTATTTGCTGACCGGCGCGACGCTGCATTTTTTTGCCCGCGCCGTCGGGCAATTTGAGGCGCGCCGGATAAGATTTTTTCACCGTATATGCATCCCTTCAGTTAAGTTTATTAGCCCTTCAGAAACCTGCACTTTGATGACAAATTATGACATCTTGATGAGATGTGCCATCCAGAGGGTGTGCGTGTGGAACAGTGATCAGCTTTGTCGTTTCGTATTAGAATCTTCAGTGTACACTTTTCGACTTTTGGCAATTTCGTGAGTGAGTTTGATATTAAAAATAATGAAATGTCCGCCTTAAAATGTCCAGAAAATTTCTATCACAAGTGTTCATATTGATACCACAAAAATGGCAATTGAAACCAAGGATGAGTGGAAAAAAATTGGTGCTCTAAAACATGTCAAAAAGGATCTACACATCATCTCGACAAAGTGTTTTGCAATGTATGTCTAATCTAAGCAAATCAAAATCTCAAAACCTGATTGTCCTGAAATTAAGAATGGTTAAGGTAGTGTTCGAGCCACCTTCGGGAATTTTGTCCAAGCATTTTGTTCTCATTATAATTTCAAAGGGCTGAGATTGACGTAATTTTGACACGGAAAATCATAAATCCAGCCACATTTAAAATGCACTGGGATTCAAAATCCAGCGAAAAACATATTCCGAGGTATGAGGCTACCAATAATTGAGAAATAAGCTAAATATTGTAGTGAATACTGATGAACAAAACACAACTATCTTTCTATGCATTAGATAAATGTATTTCATATGGTTGGCCAAAGGTAGATATATATTTCTTCATATTTAACGAATCGGTAAATTTGTTTAAGTTATTTCCATAATTTTGTCAAAAATAAAAGAAAATGTAATGTGTCATCCAGATGACGAGCTCACTTGATATAGACTAGTTTCATAACAATGTTCGTACATCTAGTTTTTACTGGAAATAATGCATCTGACGGCTCATATCAAGATTCGCTATATCAAGTGATATAGCTCGTAGTCTGAATGCTCGTAGTCTAAAACAAAGTAGAGTTATTTCCACAACTTGCACGAAAAAACCCGTACCTGGATCCGTGAACTGCAGTCATGAATTCGAGAACAAGCAAAAATACACCGGAACTGAATCACGTACATCCGGAGCCAGTTCACGTTTTGGTAAAATCATGGAAACCTGACCTAGTTCACGGTCCGTTTTCATGTTCGTAACGCTTTTGTTTCGTGTGATAGCATTTTGTTAGGCGAGCAAGTTTAAAAACCATTTTTAATGACCAGCGTAAATTAACAGTGATTGGACATACCAGATTATTGCTGAACAGTCAAGACTGTTTAAACAGGGGTGTTTACTAAATTGATATATATCGACAAAGATTCTTCACTAGGGCCCAACTGACAAAACGTAAACAATTGACTTCTTCCGTAAAATTTCATCGCACAAAGGTCATCATGTATTAGCCTTCAATTCTACTAAGAAAGTGTGAACTGTTTTTTCTTCGAGATGACTGTGGTGGATTGATCAGGCGAGGCTTTCAATGACAAGAAACTTGCGGAAAAAGCTAACTGTTAACGTACATGTCAACGTTAGGCCCTAATGAATCACCGAAAATGACACAAATGGTACAGAACATATTGTCATCCAACAAAACCATCATGTCGGGAAAACATTCTTTTTTTATTTTAAGCATGACAAATCCCGAGTCCTAGATAACTTTGGCTAACCACTGAATAAAACTGGTAAATCAGTGCATAGTGGATACGTAGATTGTAGTACTGTTAAGATAGTTTGGCAGTATTTCTATCTAGCTCTTAATTTGTAATTTTTATATTTGATTTATCTCTGATCTTTAAGCTCCTGAATATATGATTTCTGTAGCAATTTTGTATTTTTTTATTGTTTATTTATTAAGGTTTTAAATTTTATGATTATTTAGATGTGTAAATAGAAGACATGCTTAGTTGACTTTCAAAATATCCAAATTTTTAGATATTTGAATATTACGATTTTTAGGTTTTGAGATTTTATTATTTTAAATTTTAGATTTACAGATTATAAGATTTTAAATTTTTTGGATTTTTGGAGTTTAATATTTTGAGATTTTGAGATTTTTATACCTTAAGATTCTTAGGTTTTAAGATTTTTAAATTTTTGGATTTTTAGATGTTTAGATGTTTTGATTTTTAGATTTTCAGATTTTTAGGTTTTTAGATTTTCAGATTCTTAGATTTTTAGATCTTAAGATTTTTAGGTATTTAGATTTTTAATTTTGAAAAAATTTAGAATATTCTGTTGTAAGATTTTTAGCATTATAGAATTTTAGATTTTTAGATTTTAAAACAAATTAGATTTTGTGGTTTTTAGATTTTAAGATTTATGAGTTTAAGATTTTTAGATTTTTAGAATTAAGATTTAATTTTTTTTTAGATTTTTCGATTTTAGATATTTAAAACTAAACTCTTAGCTTCAGAACAAAGAATTCTACTGAGCCCTTTGCGGTACGTCAAGCCGGCCAGTTCAGCGCAAGGGTATCCCATCCCAATTTGTCTACTACCTCGATTTCACCACCGTCAATCTGAACTCGTGGTAAGAGGCCAACACTGTGTCCTCGTGAGCCTCTTCCTTTCATGTATTTTGTTTTCAAAGCTTTATTTCCAAGCCTAATCCCACGAGCTTCAACCTTAAACCCCAAGTGTACGTGTCCGCCATCGTCTCAAAGCACCGTAGCTACGAGTTCCCAGCATCCCCATCCAAACTCATTTCATTCTGAGGCCCTGGATGGTCCCTTCCAATCCTTAATTGTTTATGTTTTATCAATAGGAATTTAAGACATTCTGCTATGTGGTTATAATCAAAGCTAACCATGAAACATAATAATTGACATCTGGACTTGGCAACCGAATTGA
This sequence comes from Aedes japonicus, assembly GCA_034211315.2. Taxonomy (NCBI): domain Eukaryota; kingdom Metazoa; phylum Arthropoda; class Insecta; order Diptera; family Culicidae; genus Aedes; species Aedes japonicus. Next base: position 26,738 of record JASCZW010012779.1, read on the forward strand.
AATCAAAAATGTATTCATCGATTAAATTAAACGGCTATAAAGGCTGTGGATAAGAAAAAAAAAGAGTTTTGTAATTTCTAAGATGTAAGTTAAGCAACCGACCCACCTAAGGCCTAACATCTGAAAATTAAGTATTCGATTGTCATAACTATAATCGCACAATAGTTTACGGATTTGGTTACATATGTATCTAATTTACGTTTGCCTTTTTATCGGTTGACTTTGATCTAAAATCCTAAAATTTCATTTCGCGAATTATATGGATAGCTTCAAAGTCAAAAACACCTTGTTTCGTTTCGTTTCGTTTTGGATTAAAAAAACCTTATATGAATGAAAAATATCACTACAAAACACGTTTCATAAGCAACTATTTCACAACAATAGATTGAAAGTCTAGCAGCATTTGTACAGCAACAACGCATTTATGCTTGTTCCACTAGCATTGTGGGGGTGATCGATCATTTTGCAAGAAAAGAATTTATAACGCTTTGCTCCAAAACTAGTCACCTGCTATTGTAGCGAAGAATAAGTTGCTCGAAAATAAGGTACTGAACCCAAGCAACGTTAAGGCTGAACGTCTTCTGTATTGTACGCCACGTCTATCTTTTCAGGCCCGTCCATCCTTCGTCTTCTGGCCGCCTCAATCCGTCAGAAGTTTGCTGAGCCTCGATTTGCAGGGTGTAATGTAGGCAAGATGGGATCAAGCTTCATAACATGTTCGAACGAA
>JASCZW010012780.1:0-27461 GCA_034211315.2 Aedes japonicus
ATATAACAACAACCGATCCCGCTAGGTGGATACCTTTCTTCCTGCGAACTCATCCGCACATTACAAACGATTCGTCCGAGATAGTGCCAACTGTTTTGTTTTTTCGTTTCGCCGTCCCTTTTACAGTTCAAAAGACCCGAACGTGTAACTTTACACCTTGGGCTTTTTCAGCACACAGGTCGTTGAAAAACCCTTTATCCTGCGTTGCGAGTCGTTCAATTTTTATCATTTTTATTTCACCTCTCCTACATACATAGGTATATGGTATTGTCGCTGTCGTCGACGCGCCGGCCGCACCGCTGAAACATCCAAACAAATATGAGAGGTCTCTCGGTCCCTCGGAATACGCATGCCGCCGTGCGCCGCCGTCGGTTGTCATCGATGTCTGAGCGCTGCAGTCGGTGTCCGAGGGAAACCTGTTTTCTCCCGCTTGCTGCAAGAGAAGATTGAACCAAGGGACCCGGGCTTCGGTGACGATGACCGATGACCGAGTTCAAAAGAGTGCGCGTCCATCCTGCAGTGAATCGTACATCGAGGAAGACGACGCCGCGCACCGTGGCGTCGCTGACCGACAATAACCATTTTAAAGCCGATAAGGCACAATACGGCTTTGGTTGACTCTTGACACTGTTTTGCTGGGAGATATCCATCTCTTGACCAGACGTTGCAGCACGTTAATTTGGCTTTGCAAGAATTGGCAGCGTTGTCAGCAGTTGTCATAACAGAATATGGGGGAAAATTCGATGTCGTGGGATGCGGCCAATCTGCAAATTTTGTGTCCAGTTAAGTGGCAGCATCTAGATCGGAAACTTGTTTCTGCCAAGCAAATCCGACGAGAGTCATTTTATTATTTATGATGTTGTCTGGGCTCAATTAGACCATAAAATAAGCCTGAATCGCTATCAATGTGGATTCCAGAATTGGACGTTGCTGCTGCTGCTGAAGCAAGTCTATTGGCCAGCAAGCAAATCAGAGCCCTTCATTCAGCAGAAGCAACTAGCAGACCAGTTGGGCACAATGATATATGCATGCTAGAGACATAGTTTATGCACTGTTCAAGTGGAGCACAGTAAAAAAAAGCGTAAACCTATTTATGGTAATATTTCTAAGCCCGATTCCACGGAGAACGGGTTCCTTCCCATTCACCGTAAGCGACAATTCTTCATGTAGGCGCGCGACCAGAAGAGCCAAAAACCGTTCACATTATCGGAGTCGCTTGGAGCGCGGAATGATTTATTGATTTCGATTTTAACAGCAGTGCGTTGTGGTGGCATGCCTCGACATATGAATGCCGATACGGTTTCATTCATTGCTGAACTCTCGAAATAGTTAAACTAGATCATTTGTTACACAGTCACTTTTGGGTTTAATGGTGCGTGTAAAGGGTGAAATTATGCTGGCGTGTTGTCGCGGTTCTAGAAGTTGGGGGAAAGGAGAACATATGTCTAAGTAGATAGTGAGGCATAGTAGGCTTAGGCTAATGCTGTAAGAAGATGACGATTTTGACACAATCACAGCCAAGTACAAGAGAAGAGTGCAATGGCAAACATACTTTTCCGTATAAAAACGAATTAACGATACATAAAAAAATAATATCGTTCCATAAAAACGCATTCATTACGCAACTCTGGTCAACATACATAGTAAAATGAATTTGATCCATTAAATTTATCAATGTGGTCCCTAATGTACCGTAAATGTATCGTTTAATGTGTAGGGAATGACAGACAAAACTGTACGGATTGCCCATAAACATGTTACAAATGACCCAAAAATGGTTTCATGGCATCCCTTAAACTTGTAAAACTGACCCACAGAATATAACCTTTGTGCAGTGGAATATATGCACAAGATTCATAAATTATTGAAAATGTTCCATAATTTTATTGTGAATGATCTATAAAACGAGTAATAATGAACTGTAAACTTATAAAAATGATCCATGGCAAATCAACTTTGTGCATTTAAACATATGGGTATGATCCATAAATTATGCCTGTATTTTTGAGTTTACAATACAATTTTTGAAATGTTTGCTCCCCTATGCTTAAACGATTTCAATCGTATTTCAATTTTGTCCGGAGCAACATCTTGAAATTTGAGCACAATTGATAAGAAACTAATTAAAAATTTTTATTGCGTATACTGTGGAGAGAGAGCAAACTTTTCAATTGTAATTCATATAGAAAATTTTCTCAACTACAATTTTGCCAAACATTATTTTTCAGAAAAACGTCCAGTAAGAATGTTCTTAATTAATTCCTAAGTGATTGATAATCTTTTGGCATGATCAAACAGCTGAGAAAGTGCGGATTTTTTTTCGAGTACAATCTTTAAATGTAAACATATGACTCTAGTCAGCTTGCCTATAATTGCCATAATAATTTAGATATAATTAGTGTAAAAAAGTACTGACTGCACAAGAACTGAAAACTATGATTGATGTTTTGTTGAAACTTCAAAAAAATCGAATTTCGAAAATACCGTTGCTTTTCAGGTAACTCATCCACACAGCCTCAAGCAACACAAAGCTGTCACAATTGGCTGCAACAACTCTATTGTGACAAACATTGCGTCACATTAAAGTTAATATACAGATTTGCATCAATCGTGCTGGAAAAGGTTGGAGTTCATTAAAAATCAGATCAGATTAAAAATGAGAGCATTCGACATCCTCGCAAATAAAAAAGATTACATATTTTATGGCAAGCCAATAACGAACAATCCAACACGAAATATGTTTTGGCCTGGCCAGATATCATGGCTTCCTTAAATCAAGGAACAGTTCAATTCTACAGAAGATTGTTCATGTAAAATAAAAATAATATGTCATTTTTGTTTGAAATTTCGTGATTTCAAGTAATATCATCCATCGTTATGATGCTGGATCCTTTTGATCTGCGTAAATCATATCTTTAGCCACCATTCGGAACAAGGTAACGCACAATATCAACGACAACGTGCTGAGGGATTCCATAAGAGATGTTGAGATCACTAGCCATCTCTCTAAGGCTTACAAAACGATGTTCAAATACAGTTTTCTTAATAATTGCCGCGTTTCCGTAGGTATTCTACGTTGAAGGGCTTTTGAAACGGAGCATATCTTCGACCACTTGAAGATTTATTTTGGTTTGATTTGGTTTTTGAAAGAGCAGATTTTCCATAGGCTTGCTGCAACATTTCAACGATTCCACACAATAAATTTCGTTGGAAACACAATTTCAAATAAACTGTTAGCTCAAAATAATTATTCATGGTGAAATAGGACAAACCACATCAACTTGTCTGATGCAACCAGCTGCCAAACAAACACTAATGCTTCGATAACTCCAAATGTCTGCCATGTTTCAGTTGAAAACTGTATCATGTTAAAGCAAGATCGATTGAGAGCGATTATTTCATATGAGAGATTCCCGGTACTTTTTGATCATAGTGTAAAATAATGCTAACATGTTAAATATTCGACGATTGTGATTCTTTATCGAATGTAGTTGTTATGTAAAATTGAATCTCGCAACACTGAAAGACTTGTTTTTGGTTTTGCTTCCTCGCGTTTCGCAAACATGAATTTTGTACATAGAACATATGTATCGTATATTGTATGAAACATTCGTATTGCTTTTTATCTGTTATTCACAATTTATTCGTCCACTTAGCGTTAATCGTTTATCAACACACAAAACATTCGATTCTGATAATTTTCTTCCAATTTAATTCGGAAAAGTTGCCACAGCTATGTACCTATATTAATAATATCACGAAAAACATTAATCCCATCTGTGTACATATGTTAATCGTACTGATTTTAATCAAGAAATAAATACAAACAAGTTAACGTCTTCACTACTACACCCAAAAACGAAGTAGATCATTTGACAGCGCTTCACGTGTGTTGGATAGCACGCATATAACCAAGACAAAATGAAAGGGTTTGTTTGTTATTCTTCCATGAGAATATTGACAGCAAGACTCACCATAACGTTGGGCATAGAATGCTCTATGAATAATTGAACACGCACACTAGCGTTGATGCGTATGCTATACAGTATGTGAGCAGTGCAACATCAAGCGATTACGTCGATTGTTAACACGGTTCAGAATAGGTGCAAGCGTTTAAATTATTTATTTATTTAAATTATTTAAATTATTGTGAAAATTAATCCCATAGTTTTCTAGTATTTTATCACGTATTTGTTGATTCAAGTGTGGCTAGTGTAATAAGTGAAGTGTGATTTTTATGGTTTGTGCAATTACGCACCGAAAAAGTGTAAGGATGTAGTGCAATTAAAGAGAAAACTTGGAGTCTGGCTCGAGTATATTCCTTAGTACGGTTAGATCAATACGACGAATTTGTAGTGTACAGGTAAGCAATTGGGTTGAAAATCTGATTGCTCATTATTTTTACAAAATTTAAGCCTCCGAAACGTTTTTGTAGCTTTTAATTATATTCAAGACCTAATTTTATTTGCCAGGATTATATATTCTTGGTCACTGCGCCCATTTATTGGAGAAATTAAACATATTTTTACGATTGAAGTTGGATGGCTGCAGAATGGGATGGATATATGTACTATGGTGAGAATAGGTTCCGCTTCCCCATACCAAAATAACATCAAAGCGCTGTCGAGAGCTATACTTTCATGCTCATTAATCAAGCATCTTCTCAAGAGTCATCATGGCCTAGTGAGATCAACCATGGATTCAGAATCAGCTCTGGCCAAAAAATCAGGTTCGCTTTTTTTTCGATTACATATCAAGTCGATAAAGAAGATCTGTCAGTCATTCATGCAACCACCAGAGTCGTTTCTTTTTAATGTGTGACAAGATATTCGTAGCTCATTGTATTGTTTTCGTACAATGCACGAATGTTCTTTCTTTGTTAACAAAAGCTTCGTTCTTTTGACAGTTGCGCGTGTGCCATTAATTACGAATGTATCTTCATAAAAATTACAAATCAGTTTCGTTGCAGAAAACAACGAATGGATTTGTAAGTATTATCTTCGATTTTGTAATATAAACTAAAATTAACTTTCAGTGTAGGATCCCCAGGTGTATCTGGCGATTTTATTCATAAGCCATTTCTCATTCAGATTAGAACAAGAACTCCAAGATACCAACATTTCGTCGAGTAGTGAAACGTTTAGTCACCTGAACTGATGCCCTCTTCCGAAGAACCGATGTTATGATCGGAAGCGAAATTTGACGAAAAAGATTCTGATTATGGATAAGACCATCTGAATGATGAATGGAAATCTATGCAAGCATCGTTGCGAATAAATTTTCTACCGTTTCATTGTACTAGTGAGTATGAATTTAGTGGTTTAATTGAGACAAGACAATAGGGCTGATACATTTGTTCATAACTTCCGTTGAAGTCACATTTCCCATTTTAAAAAATGCCTCCATGTCTTTTTCTTTTCGTTATGGAGTGTTTTTATATCAATCTAATTTTAAATAATAAAACCCTCCTTGTGTTTTAATTTCCGCTGTAAACCCTTTTTTTATTGAACAATATCCGATAATTATATTTACACTACAAATGTTACATTACTGCCTTTACGTGGCGTTGACTCACGTTGTCTCGATGAGTTAAGTTGCCTCGTTCACATCGCCCAAATTACATCCATAAGCAGTGCATCATTTTATTGTGAACATCGAAACAACCTAACATTACACAATCAACGGACTGACCTATGTGCATCTGATTCTGTGTAATATTTCAACAACACTTTTTGCTGCGTATGTCGGCAGGACTGTTCTCAGCAAGTTTCCGCGAGAGATTGACTACGTGATGGTTTGTTGTAGCAGGGCCAGTCGCTCCAATGAGGACATTCGGAAGACTACGGCCAGAAGCCCGCGTGTTTTCACATGACAAGGGACTGGCGACTCCACGAACCCTTGTCCAGTCAACAAATCCTTCGACCGAACAAATCCTACACAGTTAAAATTAGTACATACACAGAAAAAAATAATTAATTTTAACAAGCGCGTAAAATTTCCCCTCCTGTAATTCCAAGCCATATAACGATATTGTTTGCGTAATAACGAAAATAACAAGCGTAAATGACGATATTGTTTGCAATCTTTCATGCAACAGGCAAGATTTGAGCGTTATCTGGCTTAAATTTACATGAAATATCCCATTATTTTCTGCCAAATCTAGCATTCCCTTTATGTGCATTAGATAACGTAGAAAATTCAGTGTTTCTTTTTATCTGTGTAATAAGAGCATGCAAATAACCTTAGAGTTACATGAGCTTGATATTCACACGACTTGGAAATTGTATCTTGTAATAACTGCTCAATTGAATTTTACATGAACTGCTTCAAACGACTGCGTAGTTGACTTTTATATTCAAATTTATTTTTTCACGCTAGACAAAAACAGACAAAAGATGAGTGAGAACTTATTTGCTTATTATGATCCTTCCAATCCAATTATGCCACATCAACCTCTCGTGATAAATAAAAATGTCAAGTTTTATATCATTAAAATTTATCCCTCAAAACACTTTCAATGAACTGCGCTCCATTAAAGTACTAGTTCAACATTGAAAAAGACAAATCAAATGCACTATTAGGAAATTATTGATGTCATCATACAAAGCATTAAATTTTCATTCACCTTTTGTTTATACGTTGAAAACAATGGAGAAACTTTGAAACTGCAAATCTATCTAAAAAGAGTGGATAAGTCCACATTGAGAATTTATTTTCGTAAATTAGTTTTCGCTCGTCTCGTAACATTGATGATTTTACATAAAACAAATGCCTCGTACATTGGATAAAACTTCATATTGCTTGTCATCCAACAAAATGCTATCATTACACCTTATTTGCAAATGCACAATATGAATTTTGTGAAGATCAGCCAATCGCTGCTTCTCTTCGATCGTACTAATAAAGGTTGGTATTCCTGCTGGGATGGCGGAAATCATTCATTTATCCTTAAAATAGAAATTAGAGCGCTGTCGAGAGTAAGAACCTTATGCAAAATAATCTAGCAACTTCTCACGAGTCAGCACGGCTTAGTAAGATCAACCACGGACCCAATAGCAGCTCCATCTAAAAATATAGGACCGAACCCCATGTCAGAAACATTATAAAACTAAACACTGAACAACTCTCCTCGTGGTTGTGCATTTTTTTTTTTTCAATTATATTTTGAGCCGATAAAGTAGATCTGTCAGTCGTTCATGCAGCCACCAGAGAAACGTTTCTTTTTGATTGGTAACAAATTACTCATAGCTCTTTGTATTGTTTTCGTAGAATGAACGAATGTTCTTTCTGTGTCAACAGATGCTTAGTGCTTTTGACAGTTGCGCGTGTGCCATTAAATACGAAGGTAGCTTCTTAAAAAATACAAATCAGTTTCGTTGCAGAAAACAACGAATAGATTTGTTAATCCGACCTTCGATTTCGTAACATAAACGAAACATATTTTTCAGTGCAGATAATCGCCAGTTATTCGCGGGAAAAAGCAAAATTAATCCCTGGATGACCATTAAATCAGCTTCACATGAAAGGATATATCTATTGTTCTTATTGCTTTAATTTTTATTTAACCACGTTATCAACAGGAAACACCAGATTTAAGCTTTAGACTCCACAGTTACAAATGAATGTCGTCTTTTGTCCTCTGCTTATGGATGGCACATGACAGCTAAGCAAGAAAAACAGCACAGTAGTATAAATGTCGATGATAAAAGGTTAATAATTACATGATCGTGAAATTTTATATCGTGATGCATTGGAAAACGAGCTCAGTAAAGATAGTATCACAATCTGCTATCTTTATATTGCCACGTCGTAGTACATGTATTTGAAGGCACTGAAAGAGGTGTGATACTGGCGGGCTTAGCCACAATTCTTTCTTAGACGAAGCTAGTAAAAACGAAAAAATACCTGAAATCAATAATTTTGTGAAACGACTAAACGTGCTGTTTTCATTTGCTAGACAATTCTTTCATTGTTGATTATTCTTTAATTGTCATCGATTAGACGTCTAATTCACCTGTACATCATTAATCATCTTATTGTTTGCGTCATTTTCGAATAGGATGAATGTTTTGGTCATGATTGTGAGTAACTCATAACAGGTCTGAAAATTCAAATATATACTATAATTTAAATGTGCGTTTATAACGACAGCCATCATCAGAGCACTAACTCTAACAACATGTAATTTAACTATGGATCAGGACTTTCGAACTGAACAAGGGTCATCGTAAAGTGTTATTCAGGACAGATGCTGAAAAGGAATTAAGGGCTAACGTTTTGTTAAAGGAGTAGGACGGGGAGGGTCCACTTAGGGAGTAACCTTGAGGCCATAGAACAATTCTTCTCTATAACGGTTAACTTTGCTCTTATAGTTTCTTGAATTAAAGTCATCTCTCTTGTGGGTCAAATTTTCCACCTTGTCGACGGTGAGAAGGTGTATCTCATGCTATAAACATGCATGTGTGGCCAAGAACTTGACTAGTACATAAGGTAAAGGGCGATACGGTCAAAATTTGGTCAATATCAACTTGACGTATTTCTTTCAATTTTGCATTTGAAAAACCTGAACACCCCTCATTTTGAAGGTGTGTGTGTGTAGAATGTTGCTCCTATTTTGATTTTGGAATTCACTCTTCAGTTGTCAAAATGCCGTCCAAGCAAGAAGAGCAGCGTATCAAAATTTTGCTCGCGCATCGCGAAAATCCGAGCTACTCGCACGCAAAGTTGGCAAAATCGCTAAAAGTTGCCAAATCAACCGTTGCAAATGTAATTAAAGTGTTTGGGGAACGTTTGTCGACAGCCAGGAAGTCTGGATCGGGGGGAAATCGAAAACCGGTAGCCGCTGAGACGACAAAGAGAGTTGCCGGTAGTTTCAAGCGAAACCCTAACCTATCTCTCCGAGATGCCGCAAATAAGCTGGGTGTATCGTCTACAACCGTGCATCGAGCCAAAAAACGAGCCGGACTATCGACTTACAAGAAGGTAGTGACTCCAAATCGCGATGATAAACAAAATACGACGGCCAAAGCGCGATCCCGGAGGCTGTACACGACGATGCTGACGAAGTTTGACTGCGTGGTAATGGACAACGAAACCTACGTCAAAGCCGACTACAAGCAGCTTCCGGGACAGGAGTTTTATACGGCAAAAGGAAGGGGAAAGGTAGCAGATATTTTCAAGCACACGAAACTGTCAAAGCTCGCAAAGAAATATCTGGTTTGGCAAGCCATCTGTACCTGCGGCTTGAAAAGCAGCATTTTCATAGCTTCCGGGACTGTCAACCAAGAAATTTACGTGAAAGAGTGTTTGAATAAACGTCTGCTGCCTTTCTTGAAGAAACACGGTTGTTCCGTACTGTTTTGGCCGGATTTGGCATCTTGCCATTACGGTAAAAAGGCCATGGAGTGGTACGCCGCCAACAACGTGCAGGTGGTTCCCAAGGACAAGAACCCTCCCAACACGCCAGAGCTCCGCCCAATTGAGAAATACTGGGCTATTGTCAAACGGAACCTAAAGAAGACCAAAAAAACTGCTAAGGACGAGCAGCAGTTCAAGGCAAACTGGCTTTCTGCGGCGAAGAATGTGGACAAGGTGGCTGTACAAAATCTGATGGCAGGAGTCAAGCGTAAGGCCCGGCAATTCGGATTTGGAAAAGCGGAAGCCTAACTGAATATGTTTCCTGAATTTTATACTAATTGAACTTGAAAAAGAAATTTAATTTGATTTTTTAAATAAACGATTTCACCGATTTACACGCGTTTTCTCTTGACCAAATTTTGACCGTATCACCCTTTATCTTTTCACGATTATGGAAATACGTATAAGCAAGCATAAAAAAATGAATGAATTGTGATTCATTATTCTTGCAACGTATATTAATGTACTTTTCAATGATAAAGTACTCTATTTTGAATGTTTTTGAAAGAACTAGTTCTGTACATAATTTTCAATTTAAAATTGAGCAGAAGAGTTGATTGCATTTATGTATTTTTGATGTTCAAGCATCTTAAATCACATGCATTATTCATATTTTTTACTCTGTTGTGAATGTACTGATATAATGCAAATGTTTGCTGTTGTAAGAAAAACGTTGTTTAAAATTTAAGTAACTTACCATAAAAGCATACCAGTCTCTTTGTTGTATCATATATTCAAAGAATAAAATTTCATACTCATCTTTCACTCCTTGATATTGATGGGACTCATATGCTTTTATAAGTTGATTCAATATGAAATGGATAAAACACTGAAATACATATACATTGCTCGTTCTTTACAAGGTCTTACTTTTCTCACATAATAAAATAAGATATCATAACATCCGAAAATGCTATTTATGCTAATTTCAAACTTGAATGATTCTAATTACATTTCAAAAATAGAAATTGGAGAGATCGAAGAGCCCGGTTTGCCGATTTTTGCAATAAATGGCCTAACTCATCATTTTACCACTAAACAAAATGTTTAAATATAATCCTATACTGCTAACAATTGCATGCCCGACTGTTATGAATAGTGTAGCTAAAGTTCATAAGTTCAATTTTAATGTAAATATTATGCGGAAATTATGAAAAACAAATTTAGCCTATGTCACGTTGCTTTGAAATACAAAGGCATGCTGAAATTGTTGATTAAATAAAAATGAAAAATAATATGATATAATTTACAAGTATGGGTATACAAATTAACTAGTGTTCAAAAGTAATAAGCAGTAACTCTTTTTGTTGCATTTTTCAATAGTCAATATCTGTTGAACGATTATTTCTGGAAATTAAATTGAAAGTCACGAATATTTACAACTGATTGATGCAAAAATCTATACAATCAATCCAGAAATGATAGAGTCTTCTCACACGTATTGATTCAACACCTATCTTGCTGTAAGACTAAAAATACTAAGCCTTGTTGCCGTCCACAACATACTATACTCTTCCAAACCCTAACAAAGTAATTTCACGGACACCACTGACTACTGGCGCCCAGCATGAAATCTAAGTCAGCATCAATACCTATCCCACCACCCGTTTCAAGCGTTTTACAATACAACAGCTTTAAACCACTCCGAACAATACAGTCCGAGATAATAAAACCGAAATTAAAGCTCAAATAATACCATTCACAATAATACCTACACAGCACCAACGCACCCCCCCTGCCTCCGCTCCCCAAAACCGCAGGGTCAAAATAAACTTATCATAATTTATCACTCGCCGAGATGAAGATCTCCCACCGCCCTCCGATCCGACGTTCACGAACTCCCAGCGGATCCGACGCAGCAATCGTCCGTCCGTCTGCCTCGGTGATGACCGTCATTCAACCGATCGGAGCTCGACGACCATTCATCCATCAGCAGCCGGAGGGGAGTCTTTCGCTCGCGGGTCATCCTTTCATCTCGTATTTTGCCCTTGCGTCAACCTGCGCGAACTGCGGATGATCGTATCATCATATTTATATTTTCCGTGGTCGGTCACCAAAATCCGATGGCAAATGTTCAGCGCTGGTGTGCGATGGAATTTTGCTGACGATCATTTCGCGCGAGAGAAACCCCAAAAAATCGACGGGAGCGTGATCGCATCTTCGACAGATCATTAAAAGAGATCCCAAACTGATGACGTTAATTTTTAATAAGGCTGCTATTCCCCCCGGCGACCTGAGAATCGGAGATGCGGACTGTGCGGTTTTATAAGAGTATAAGAGTATGCAATACTTTCATTAAGTCTCGTTTTATGTGATCTTGCAGCGCGAGAGTTTTGAGCACAGCTGTGATTACGGAACATTCGAAAGATTTTTGCCGGTCAGCTCATTATACCGAAAGGGGGTGCAGATCTCGATGGTTATTAACGAAAGGAGTCGTATCAAATTAAGCCTTTTTTACGATACTGGAAATACTGTACTTTACAAGGTGACAATCGATTGGGGCGATGATTATCACCTTCTCCTATTCGGTTGTGAATCGGCGATTGATTTGAAGAGGACTGGAATGAACATTTAATTTGTTCTTTTAATCGAAAATTGATCGATAAAAGAGTTGCTGATATTAATTATAATCACGTCGATGATGAGGAACGAGAACAGTGAATTTCAAGCAAAATATTTACACATTTAGGCAGTCAAATCGGAGGAATGTTGTTTACCAATCGGGCAATCGATATTGAACACCTTGGTGAAGCTATTAGAGCGGCCATTAATGCCCAAATTTGTCAACTTAGTCTCAATCAACAAACTTCGCAGCAAAAACTTCGACCAATCCAGTTCGAACGAAGATATGGAGACCACCCAAACAGTGATGGCCAAACCAAAAAACAAACTACACATCACACTGGATACGGCTTCCAATTCCACAATTTGTGCCACGCATGGCACCGAAATTGGCACGCTGCAGATTATGTGTCATGAGAATTAACACGACCCACATCAAACGGATGTGTGCCGAATGAGCCAAATACAGTGATGTCTATCTATCAGGCAAATTCCATTCGGTTTCGCTGACACCGATGGCAGGTCGGTCATGTTTGCCTTCAAATTTCATAATGAGTTACTGTTGTGCCCGAGCTCCTGATTTGAGACTCAAACTGCAACTAGCTGCGTCCTTTCTCTTTGACAAATCCAAATTGGAAACCTGATCTCAAATTGGTTGATGCTGTATAAGAAGAAAGAAGAAAAAACATGCCGGCGACAAACTTCCAGCGCGAAACACTTTGCTACCTTCGCAGATAAGGGGGAGGTGCAGAATAAATATATTAAAAGGAATCGACACGGTACCACTTTGGGCGATGGTGAGGAATGCTAAATGAACGCTAATTATATTATAAAACTTAATACATACAATTTAGGACATAATTACAAGACCCAATTATGCCGTGACATGGATGAAGATGCAATAAAGTCGAACCTTTCGGTGAAGTCGCGCAACGCAGCCAAGTTCACTCGAAGAAGCCAAGTTGCACAGCAAGCTACAGTTCATGCAACATCGGAGTGGAGTGCTGCGATCGTAACGCAAGTCCCGAGTCGGCCGCCGCCGCCTTGCCGACCGCCGGTGGGCAACGAAACGGAGTCGAATGAAAGGGAAAGTTTCCTGGTTTCTTCTTCGGATCGTCTTCGTGATCGCTCAACGACGTGCTGCACGAAGACGTTCGTTTGCCATGTGAGCTGTTGGTTTGATATGGGGAAAAGAAAGAGGCAATCGAAAGAAAACGAAAGGAGGTTCGTCGCTGCGATTTGTTCTAGTGACTTGAATATGCATCGAGGAGCACGGATGGGGTTTTTGCGATTTGAGCCTTTTTTTCTAAACTAGCTCATTTATTTGGGAGGCTCGATTACGTTAGCTTAACGGAGCCGATAGTTCAATGTTTTTTTATAATACCATAATTAATGACTTATAACTAGCATTAGTATGACTTGGACCGTTTACTAGCGGTTTACCCGAGGTTAAGAGGAATGACTTTTTTTTGGGATGGATTGGACAGAGGAACATGGAAATTGGATGATTTAGTCTCATCATGGTCAGGGCTCCTTTTTTAATTATTATTATTAATTACATATTATTGTGTATTAATCTGTGGTTAAGAGTCGTTCGTATCAACTCTTATAATTAATGTCCATATAATAATCATAAAATGTATTTATTTCTTCATTTATCACAATAATTCAGCTGAAAACAAATGTCTAAATGAATAAAAAACATAAACTTCTTGGTTACGGCCAGCAGTGCGGAAAAAGTCAAGTAGCTGATGAGGAAAACGTCAGCAGATAAGTTTAAGTCAAACATCCCAAGTAACACAACTTATTTTTTTATGTTGAGTAAACTTCTTTATAACTAAATCTAGTAATATAAAAGTATTATCAACCCTTATGAAACTGGGGTGTTGCTTGGGATATTGAAGAGCTCGTTGAAACGCTGGGTGGTTGATCGAATTGGTTCGTGAAGTGCATAGTTGTTGTTCTGTAACTGAAGATGCAGAAATACACGTTGACGAAGATGTCTCTCAGGAGCGTACAAATTTAGCAACTTCCAGCGAACAAAGCCTAAGTGGCCACCCGTCTCACCTCAAGTCGTTTGATGTTAACCAGACGGCATCGCTCCTCGTACGGAGGCAGGCTCGTAGGCCACATTAGAAAGCGAAGAGCGTGTCTTACAAACTTTCGTTGAATTGCTTTGGCGATCCATATGGCCTGGAAAGGGCACCATACAATAGCACATGATTCTAGTATGAAACGTACAAGTGAGTGATAAAGTGACCTGTAGTAAAGCGTCAGCAATTTTAAAAATAAAGCCCAACTGACGATTAGCTCTGGAAACAATTGCATTGTAGTGAAATTTGAATGTCAGTCCATTATCCAGAGCAACCCCGAGATCCTTGATGTGTTGAACGCGAGTGAGCGATTGTCCGAAGAGGACACAGTCGAAGATGATTGTTGCGTTTTTCCGGTGATACGATATTGTGTTGCATTTTTCGATGCTTAAGCTCATCAGATTCCTTGAGCACCAATCGGCGAAAATACACAACATATGCTGCAGGTCGGAACAGTCTGAAAGACTTTTTATAGTTTGGTATATTTTAGAACCGTCTACGTAGAAAATGCGAGACACTAGTGGCGATAGCAAGATGACATCGTTTATGGAGATCCAGTCAAGCATCGAGTCCAGGTTGCTGCCTTGCGGGACTCCCAAATTATTTGTGAAAGCTTTCGACTCCGGCGTACCAATCTTAGCCCGTACTGAGCGATTTACCAAGTAAGACCTGAACCAATCCACAGCGGCAGATGATATGCCAAGTATTTTCCGCTTAGCAAGCAGAATTTTGTAATGTTTTTATTAGCAGAATTTTTGTAGTAGGGTGAGCGAGAAGTGCAGTACTCACGGAGGGCTACAGAGCGTTGTCGCTTCAGTAAGCGTAGGCGTGGATTCGACCACGGTGGTTTTTGTGCAGGACAATGTACTGGACAATGTGCAACAAATTGCGATTTACAGCGCAGAGCTGAAGAAATCCACTGCATCGTTCAAATTATTTGTCGATTCGATAAATTGCCAATCAATTCCTGCAAGTTTATTGTTGAATGGTTATTGTTAATGCAGGATTATTTGCTAAAACAAGATCGAGTAAGCGCCCAGTCCGGTTTAGCAAGGTATTAACTTGAGTGACTCCATCGAAAATTAAATCCATCCAAAAGGCTAGAACTAGCCACCGACATATGCGATAGCAAGAGGTCGATCATTGGAATATCGTTGTCGGTCAAGCGCCACTGTAATCCAGCTTGGTTGTAGTCGCCGAATAGGAACCCAGGAGAATGAGACCTCAGTTGAGACGATGTTGAGTCTAACGAATCCACATGACCACGGATGATTGTGCAGTCGTTTTTTCGATCGGGAGGAACGTAGACTGTCTGCGCCCACGCTAAGTGTGTTTCGTGGAAGTTCCAGTCAAATCTGCTCTAATCGGCTGGAAATGGGCGACTCGCTGAGGTAGTTGGTTAAGCTAGTTGAAACAGCAATCAAGACCCCTCCGCCACGTGTTTTATGACTATTCAGTGGGAATCGAACAGTGCTGTAGACATTGTAGAATTATCCAAAAAGTTGTGACGAATATATCCTATCGTCCAGCCACGTTTCCGTAAATACAATCTTATCATATTCTTCCTCCGAGACTGTCAGAACGAACGCGTCGATTTCGATCCTCAACCCACGAACATTCTAATAGTATATCCGCAATTCATTCGTTAGACGACCCAGAGAGCTGCAAATCAAAGCGGACTTAGGTACCGAAACTTCCAAATCAAAATCATACTTGCCTGAGGTTGCAGGCCGGAATCCCCCTCTACCGTCACCAGCCGCAGGTCCGGGACGGTGATTTTCATCGCAGATGTCAACAGAAAACACGACTGGGCTGAGCGGTTCAGGGGCTTGTTTTGAGGTGTCCCGGCTCGGAGAGTTTATCGTCGATAGATGAGTTGTTGTCGGAAGTGAAATCAGTTGGGTTGAAGTCAATGAACTCGTGGAATTGCAATGGCAAAAGGGTATATGCATCATAAGATTGGACAAATTTTCATTAACAAATTGAAAAGTCAGTATTTGATCATTCCCTAGTTAACAGGCAAACGGTACAGTTCGTTTCTTCCGTGCTCCGTTGTGTTAATGGTTTCTCAAGGTGTATTAGCTCGAAGTTCAGTTTTTTTTTCTCCTCGACTTTATTTTGGCCGCAGTTGTCATCGAGTTTATTTTTTTTCTGAAGTGGAAAGCCAGAAGTTAGAGCAGTGGTGATAAATTTTAATTTGCTGCAAACAAGTGACCAGCCATTTTGCCGCATCTCTGTGGATCACACACACCAGCAGTTCATCTTGTGATAGAGGCTATCCGTTTCATTTCATCGGCAGTAACGGTTCGCCTCATCACACTCGTCGCGCTTCACTCCTCCCCGGTAAAGGCGACCACGCACGTTCGCCACCCAGCAGCAGTAGCAGCAGCAGCAGCTCAATAATATCTACATATAAGATAAGTGTTTTGTTTTTCTCCTTCTCCCCTGAATAGATTGTATTGTCATTTTGTGTTTTCGTTTGTGTTAAGCTTGTTTATTGTATTGGATTGTATTGTAGTGTGCTTTTGTAAGTGCCTCAGTGGTTGAGCATAATAAGCTCCCACGGGTGCGACATGGATGATTTGTCGGAAGATGATTCATCCATGCCGTCAAATAATGAGGTGTCTCAAAACGTCACCCGGTCACGGGCCTATCCAGATGATTCAGCTGGTCCATGGGTTGTATACTTTCAGCCCAAAACGAAACCTTTAATGTTTACCAGATCAGTAATGATCTGACGAAACGATTCTCGGCCGTGACTGAAATCATTAAGATCAGGCCCAATAAACTTCGGGTCGTTGTGTCGAACCTGAAACAGGCGAACGAGATTGCTGTCTCTCAATTCTTTACACTCGAGTATAGAGTGTACATCCCAGCTCGAGGTATTGAGATAGAAGGTGTGGTCACCGAAGCGACTTTGACCCCTGAGATCCTGATGAAGCAGGGGTTGGTCGATTCAAGAACCCCTGCTTTCTCCAGTGAAGATACTGGATGTGAGAAAATTAGGCACGGTATCGATCACTAAGGGTGAAAAGAAGTTCACTCCGTCAGATTCGTTTCGCGTGACCTTTTCTGGTTCAGCCCTCCCTCAATACGTCGAGTTGGGAAAACTTCGACTACCTGTGCGTTTGTTTGTACCACGGGTAATGATCTGCCAAAAATGCCAGCAGATGGGACATACGACCTCCCACTGCGGCAATAAGGCACGCTGCTCAAATTGCGGGGAGAAACATGAGGATGGCGCCTGCGGAGACAGCACACCAAAATGCGCTTTCTGTAAGGGTACTCCTCCTCATGCTCTCTCGTCGTGCCCGGCGTACAAGCAACGCGGGGAAAAATTAGAACGATCACTTAAACAGCGTTCTAGGCAATCTTTCGCCGAAATGGTGAAAAAGCCTCACCATCACCCAATGCCAATACGAATCCCTTTGCTCCTCTGTCAGATGACGAGTCTGACTTTGACTTGGTTGAAGAGGGAACATCAGTCAGTTTTCCGGAAGGTGCTTCAAGGAAGCGAAGACGCGTTCGCCAACGGAAAGTTGCTGAGCCGGAGCCCAAAACCAGTTTGCCCAATTCAAGGAAAGGTGGAAAAAAGGAAAATCCTAGTCCTCCTGGTTTCCGTAGTACTAACTACACCCAGGAGTTTCCATCTCTCCCGGGGACATCCAAAACCCCTAGCGCCCCGATTTTAAGAACAGAAGTTCCTTCTCCATCTGGACTGTTCTCATTTGATGATATTGTTGAAGGTATCTTCAAGTACCTCGAAATTTCTGACCCTCTCAAAAGCATTGTTTTGGCAATGCTTCCAACAGTGAAGACCTTTTTGAAGCAATTGACAATTAAGTGGCCCATCCTTGCAGCAATCATTTCCTTCGATGGATAATTTTCCAATTGAGGTCGGGGATTTGATCACTGTTCTGCAGTGGAATTGTAGAAGTCTTGTTCCTAAATTGGAATCTTTCAAATATTTAGCTCACACTACCGGTTGTGATGCATTCGCTCTTTGTGAAACATGGCTCTCTTCCGAAATCTATCTTCCGATTCATGATTTCAATATTATTCGTCTTGATCGTGAGGATTCACGTGGAGGAGGAGTACTTTTGGGGATCAAAAGTGCTACTCCTTCTATAGAGTGAATTTTCCTCCAATTCCAGGTATTGAAGTTGTCGCATGTCAGGCTGTCATTAAAAATAAAAGCCTTTGCATTGCTTCCGTTTATATTCCTCCAAGAGCCTCCATTAACCGAAAACAACTCTCAGATGTTTGTTCGGTTCTTCCTGCTCCGCGGTTGGTCATGGGAGATTTTAACTCTCACGGTACAGGCTGGGGAGAACTGTACGATGACAACCGGTCTTCCTTGATATATGACCTCTGTGACAACTTCAATATGACAGTACTTAACAATGGAGAAGTAACACGTTTGGCTGGTACATCCTCAGTTGGCAGTAGATTAGACCTCACACTTTGTTCGAACTCATTATCGTTGGATTGCACATGGAATGTGATTCAAGATCCCCACGGTAGTGATCACTTGCCCATACAAGTTTCGGTTGCCACCGGGTTCAATCCGTCGAAGTCTGTCAACGTCGCGTATGATCTTACCCGTCACATCGATTGGACAAAGTTTAGGACAGCAGTAGATGAAGCCGTAACGACGGTAGAAAGGCTTTCACCGCTGGAAGAGTATAACTTCCTCTCCAACCTGATCTTGAGACAGCGCGCTTCAAGCTCAAACTCGACCAGTTCCAGGAAGGTCATTTCGCAGGAAACCTCCTTCTCCATGGTGGGATCAGCAATGCACCGAGGTTTACCGTAAAAAGTCCGACGCGTTTAAAGTTTTCCGTAGACGTGGAACACCTGAGCACTTCGAAGTATACACGGCTCTTGAACGCGAACTTAAGAGCCTCATCAAGGCCAAGAAACGCGGTTACTGGCGAACATTCGTGAACGGGCTATCACGCGAAACGTCGATGAGTACTCTTTGGAACACGGCGCGAAGGTTGCGTAACCGGACTACGAACAACGAGAGCGAGGAGTACTCGGACCAATGGATTCTAAAGTTCGCGCGAAAAGTTTGTCCAGATTCTGTGCCGGCACGGATGATTCCTCGCGAAAACACGAATTCGATAGATGAGATTAGCCAACCCTTTTCAATGGTAGAGTTCTCTCTCGCACTCCTTTCGTGTGGCAATACGGCTCCAGGGGCTGATAGGATCAAGTTCAACTTGCTTAAGAACCTCCCAGACGTCGCGAAGAGGCGCATGTTGAACTTGTTTAATCAGTTTCTGGAACTCAACATTGTACCGGATGATTGGAGACGGGTGAGAGTTATTGCCATTCAAAAACCTGGTAAACCCGCGTCCGACCACAACTCCTATCGACCCATCGCGATGTTATCTTGTATTCGAAAATTGTTGGAGAAAATTATCCTTTTCCGTCTGGACAAATGGGTTGAGACGAACAACCTGCTTTCAGATACTCAATATGGTTTCCGTAGGGGTAAGGGAACGAACGACTGTCTCGCGTTGCTTTCCACAGATATTCAGTTAGCTTTTGCTAAAAAGAGCAAATGGCTTCTGTATTCTTGGACATAAAGGGGCTTTTGATTCAGTATCTGTTGAAGTTCTCTCAGATAAACTCCACGCTTGTGGCTTTTCACCATTAATGAATAATTTTTTGTACAATTTGCTGTCAGAGAAACAAATGAGCTTCTCTCATGGAACCTCTACAGTTTCACGATTTAGCTACATGGGTCTCCCCAGGGATCATGTTTAAGCCCCTTTTGTATAATTTTTATGTCAAAGACATTGACGGTTGTCTAAGTGGCAATTGTACGTTGAGACAACTTGCAGATGACGGCGTAGTGTCTGTCACGGGACCCAATGGGGTCGATCTGCAAGGACCCTTACAGGATACCTTAGACAATTTGTCTACTTGGGCTCTAGAGCTAGGTATCGAATTCTCTACGGAGAAAACTGAGTTGGTAGTTTTTCTAGGAAGCATAACCCTGCACAACCGAAGCTTCAAATTTGGGGTAAGCTGATAACTCATTCTATGTCATTTAAATATCTTGGGGTCTGGTTCGATTCAAAGTGCACCTGGAGATCCCATATTGAGTATGTGAAGCGAAAGTGCCAGCCAAGGATCAACTTTCTCTGCACAATTACCGGGACCTGGTGGGGAGCTCATCCACAAGATCTTCTAACGTTGTACAGGACAACGATTTTGTCGGTTATGGAATACGGTAGTTTTTGTTTTCAGTCAGCGGCTCGGTCACACATCATTAAACTGGAACGTATTCAGTATCGGTGTCTTCGTATTGCGTTAGGTTGCATGCACTCGACTCACACCATGAGTCTTGAAGTGCTGGCTGGCATGTTGCCACTCTCGGATCGGTTTACAGAATTATCTCTCCGGCTCCTCACCAGGTGTGAAGTTAGTGAACCCTCAGGTAATCGAACATTTTGAGAAGCTCCTTGAGTTGAATCCTCAAACACGCTTCATGACCTTGTACCATTTTGTACATAACACAGGATGTCAGCCCTTCGCCGAACATTTCCAATCGTGTTTGCTTCTCCGATTTCGACAATTCGGTTCATTTTGATTTATCCATGAAGCAGGAGCTTCATGGAATCCCAGAGCATCATCGTCCTATGATTGCTCCGGTGATATTTGCTGCAAAGTTTGGCCAAGTTGATTCCACTAAATCGTTCTTCACTGACGGATCTTTGATAGAGGAGTCAGCAGGCTTTGGTATATTTAATGAAATTTATAGCGCCAACCGTAAACTTCAAGCTCCTTGTTCCGTATATGTCGCTGAATTAGCGGCAATACATTTTACGCTAGAAATTGTTGCCTCATTAACACCGGATCAGTACTTCATTTTCACGGATAGTCTCAGTTCTATAGAGGCTATTCGCGGCAAACATACTTTTGCATATAAAAATTAATAAACGAACCATAAAAAAATGAAAAACGTTCCTTAAATAACGACCAAATGATCCATAAACCTCTGGTGATATTCACTGAAAACGCATGAATGTTCCATAAAAAATATCAACATGATCCATATTTTATGGGAAATTTAGCAACACAATCACAAAAATGTACCACTAAGTTTTTCAAAAATGAGCATTAAATTGGATCAAATTACCCACAAACATATGGCGAATGAACCATAAAGCGTTATAAAGTGTATTATAATTAAACAAATAGTATCCAAAGAAAACCTCATTCACTCTATAAAGAACTAAGGTGTGTTCCATAGTTAAGGAATACATTATCCATGATTCAATACAAATGAACCATAAAATGATCTTAATGGTTCAGTATTATTGGTCAACTTGTTAGTTAAGTTATCTATTTTGTTCCATAGTTTGAATTAAAATGCGCACTAGAAAATTTGATATTGATCCATACAATACCAGCGTTAGATACATATAGAGTAAAATATTGCTCCATAAAAAACATTAATTCTACTAGAAAAAATAATAGTTTGGTGGACCCCTCAACAAATTGCACCGTAATAATTGATAAGATGATCCACGAAAATTGACAACTGATCCTTAAAATATCGCCGAAGATCCACGATACAATGTGAAATGCACTTGAAGAGGAGTATATGTTCTTTAATAACAACAAATTGTTCCCTTTTCAATAACTAAATGCTCCATAAAATGAGAAAAGCTTCTGTCTGGTAACCCTATACCACAGACAAACAGACATAACTCCCCCCTCCTGTGGCACGCATAGTCATTTTTCATGCGTTTCACACCACTGCTACTGTTTAAGTTGTTCTCAATTAAAGTGCAGGCAACTAGTGGCGGTCGTGTTTTAGCGAAGCTGTTTTACTACTAGAATTGAACAATATGTTATGTCTGTTTTTTTGTGCTTATACGATAGGATTGTGTGAATGTCTAAAATATCGTATTTTAGCGTGATGTAATTTGCAAATGAACTCGTCAATGATTGCATTTTAAGATTGGGAGTTTTATAAAATCCCAAAAGTGAATCATCAACCAAGTTCAAATCAAACACACTAAGGAATGCTGATGATACCAACATGATCCCGAGGAATGAAGTATTTTTTTCTGTTTTTCATAGTACAAAGAAAAATTTAAAAGGATCAAACTTTATATTTATCTTTCAATAATTATAATAATAATGGTAAAAGCTTCTAATATAATTCAAAATGTTAAAAAAGCATCTCTTGTGAATTGATAGTAACAATAACAATAGTATAAAAAAACCACTACGAAAGCAGCAACAAAAACAGCAATAAAACGAACAACAACAGGAGCAAGAATAACGGTGGTTATTCAAAGAAAAGTGCTTTCGAGACCAACTTCGGGCGACCACCGGACTTCTTCGTACTCAATAGAGCGGTGTTTGCTTCTGGTCGCAGCGTATAGCAATTTCTTCTCACTGCTACCACCAGTATGTGTGCACAACCGTTGGACTTGAAGAAGTGTGTGCATGTACATGTCCACGTACTGAATCGACCACTATTTAACTGTACTCGATGGATCTGCCCAAGTTCCTCGGCGTACGCTTCAAGGTTAGAATAAACCGGATTCTCGAATCGTGTTATATCCATCGACGATACTTCGGTTCTCCCTCTGCCAGGAATGTACACATTCTGTGCATGCTCCATGTTGACTGTTCGCAATTTCTTTGGCCCCTTCAATATGTCAAACGCTTTTCGTTCGTCGGTAAGGTTCACCGATCTTTCCATGGCAATTTCTCGATCCGGACTGCTGTAAAGCTTGAATTATATTCAACAGTTGAACTTTAAATGTACCTAGTGGTTCTCTGTGACGTTTAAGAAAGTTGTACTTGATAGATTTATTGATGGCCTCCAAGGCGTTATTAGTAGCTGGTACTCGGGTTCAGCAGCCTCGTACCACATAGCAAATTTCTCATTTCAGGCATATTTGCTGAAGAACTGTGTGAAGGCTTCATACATTTTGTACTTCTCGACAAAAAGTTCAAGTCCAACAGCAAAATGCTGCTTCGTGGGGGCTACTTGCAACATCGTAATTTCCCGCTTCACCTGCTCCTGCACTTCTTGGGGCATCTCTGCCGACTTCTTAAAATGTTTAATTAAGTTTTGCTTCACATGAAAATAGCAGTTCAACAATAGCACCGACTGACCAAATACGGAACGTGCGGCATTTTTAATGCCAGCTCCCCATCGCTGAGGAATGATGTAACGTTAACTCCATTGCCTAGCTTTGAAACTGCTACATGCAGTGATTGGAAAATCAGTCGATAATCAGTCTGCTCCTGATTTGAGAGGCATGCAAATGCGACAGGATGGGCTTTCCTCATCTCGTCGATCACGCAAATAACCAATAGAGGGTATCCCTGCAGCGTTGTTTTGAATGTGCAGTCTGCTGCTACAGTTTTGAAGCGCGGGAGCAGCGATAGTAGCCGTTTAGAGGATACGACGAATCGGAATTTTCCGTTTTCGTGATCTATGTCACTACCAATGACAAATGCTTCATGAACATCATCCGGTATGGCGGATTTCGATGCCACCCACTGCTCAAGCTCACCTGTAAAAGTTCAATTATAACAAAAAATACATTAATTCAATCATACGAAATATTCAATCAATTTTCATTGAGGTAGGGAGGACACAATTGATCCTTTGTTTTAATTGTAGGTACATCGCAACGGAAAAATCATTGTGTCATAATATAATATAGAAAATATTTCAAGTCTCTTCATCTTGCAAAACTTGTTTATCACGCTATCTTATTAGTTGTTAAAATTTACAAACAAAACTTGACATTTCTAAAGCCATCACTATTCGAAAGTGGTGAATTTTTCAGTCAGTTGCCAACTACTACCGAAATGTTTCCAACACGTACAGCATTTTACGTCTAACATTATTCTTAGCCATCCTTAGTACTCTAGAATGTTCTAGTAGACTACGTCAACTACACACACACACTTCATAGTCGCAACTTAGCTCCCGTTCCCCATCAGCCAAATAATTGGCATTAGCTAACCTAGCATCATAGTGGCAACTCTTTAAGCGGCAGGGGAACTATGCCATTAGCTCGCGAAGAGTTATTAGACCACTGATCCAGGCGCTGATTTATGGGTGACGAGGCACTAGGTGTCATTACAGCGAGTTGGACTATGTTTGTGGCATTTGAGACGGTCTACCAGACAACTAGTGTGGTTAGAATGGGTAAGATCACTTATTTTGTATTCATTTTAGTTTGAAAAAATTGTTTTCGTGCGGATACAGAAAAAATAGCACCACTCTGGTTCGTATTAGTGATGTTTCAACATCAATTGTAATTTGTCTCATCAACAATAAAGTTTTGAAAAAAATATAATAATAAAAGCGTTATGTTTTCATGGTTTAAGCACAGACGACAAAGTAGCGCGCAGCCTAGCTATTCATAAAAAAAAAGGTGCATAGACCAATTGTTATAGCTCAACCGATAATTCATTGGATAATTGGATTTCAATTCAATAATTGGATTTCCAAGCAAACGTATCAAACACTGCTTCTTTGGGAACGTCCATTAACTATGTCGCGCAAAAAGTGACTTTTTATAACCCTTCAAATTGTTTTGTATGGATTGTCACGCTTTTCCACCGCTTACTGCGTGACATAATTATGGGCCTCCCCTATGTGCAAAACATGTTTTCATTTGAACTCGATTACTTTATGTACGACAATCAGCTTTTTCCTATTACGAACAACACTATGGGGTAAAACAGAGAGATATATATGGTATAAATAGAATTAACAACAGGAATGGCAACAGTTTTAGTTATTGCAAACAAACTATCTCGAAATATCATACAAAATACTCTAAATGCATTCCACTTACCAAGAGACAGTTTTCCGCTGCCAAATAGTTTTTCCTTTGATGTTTTTACAGCATAGTTCAATGCACCTTTGGCGATATTACCATCTGTAATCTTGAGATGGGTTTTGACATCCTTCGAAGGTAAACCCGAACCAAGTAGGTGGTCGATAAGCTCTTTGTGTTGAGTGGTCATTTTAGACCGTGCCATGTTCTGAACCGATGCATCCTGGCAGGTGTGTTTTCCTCTAGCACTGATCGTTGCGGCACCGGACGTGTTGGGTATGAATACCAAGAGTTGTCTGGCGCACTGTGGTTTTGCCCTGGTTTTGATTCTTGCACAATTATAGTACCGCATTCGTCCTTTCGATGGCGTATTCTCTGTCTTAAGCCGAAAACCAAATTCATGATTGACAACGAATTTAGCCGCCTCCTCTAACGGTAGTGAGTGAATGATCGACCAAGCTTCTCTGTTCTTCATTGCGGTGTTGATCTCACTGGATACTATCTGCAGCATACTGTCGACCTTTGGCAATGAAATAGTACATGAGTCATCGAATAACCAAAGCAAATAATGGTAATAATATTATATAATAAAATGGTTTGCGTTAAGTAAGACCAGAGGACCAGAGGGCAACATTATCAAAGCACACAAGGTTCAGCCCAATGGGGCTAAATACAAAAGTGACGTAAGACTACGTCGCAATGTGCAATATGGATCGATTAATTGTTCTTAGTCATTTGGGTAAATTGTCTTAGCCATTTGGGACACTTTTACTAAAGAGACTATGAAGCCAGTCTTCAATTGTATACGATATCTGCTAGGCCTATGTGTGTTCAACGTTGCCAAATGTGCAAATGTCGAAAACATAACGGCATCGACGTACACTCCCAAAGACAAGTCAACTATTATTTTCAGTTGTTTTAATGGCTTTAAAAATGGCCGTTTTGGGGTCAGAGTAACAGCTAGTGCAGCTACCTTACTTGAAGCTGAAGCTTGAAATTTAAGCAATTCACGCAAATACTGTGCATTTGTATGCATTCCAGATAGGGGTATTTATTGGTTTCAAAAACCTCTTCATGCCAAATTTGGTTCAATTTTCTTGATTAGTTCTCGAATTATGCAAAAAACTAGTGTTTAATTTGTATGAGAGTTCCACCCCTTTCTAAAGAGCAGACTACAATTGTTTGCCTTTAGATACTTATACAAGCGAAATTTTTGTATTATTTTTCGAGCTATTCAGAAATTGGGGTTATCTTCCAGAGGAAGGATGGGATCTTGAACTTCCATAAAAACATTTCTTGCCTTCAAATCTTCCAAATGCCAAATTTGGTGCCATTAGCTTGATTAGTTTTCGAGTTGTACACAAATTTCTGCTTCAACTGTATGTGAACCCCCCTTTTCAGAGCTGGGAGTGGTCTCGAACTATCTTTATAAGCTTTCTCGGTCAAAAATACCCCTGCATACACATTTTCACGCCGATCGCTTCAGTCGTTCCCGAATCTTTCAGGGTCAGAGAGAAAAAAATCATCTTTATTTATATGAGACTAGCAGAACCCTGCCCGATCGTTGCTACGCTTGCAACATAATGAGTTAAATTTGATTTAGCCGGTGCTGGTTATTTTTTTGAATGAATTTTGTTTGTACCACGGTTTTTTTCTGTATAGTAGCATTTTATAGTCAAAAAATATCTTCAAAGTACATCGCATCCTGTCAGTTTGTGCGTTATTTTCTCTTGCATAACCGTAGATTATCTTCTTGTGCATAATGTACCACTGAGTACCTCAAGCATCCCCCTTTCTTGACTAAGAAGGGGTTCAAACTTTAATCAGAATATGCTTCTAACCCGAGAAATATATCTTTTGTGATTTAGGTGCCTGTATGATTCTCATGTTTGGTTGAAATGTGTGTTACACATTTGTTTCACTATCATCGAAAATAATCCTGCCCTCAAAAAACCCCATATGCCAAATTTGATTCCATTTGCTTGATTAGGTGTCTAGTTATGCTAAAAAATCTGTTTCATTTGTATGGGAGCCCCCCCCGCTCCAAGAGAGAGGAGGGGTCTCAAATAATCATAAGAACCTTTTCCCGCCCCAAAAACTCCTGTACACGAACTTTCACCCAATAGTTTTCAATATCAATGACTAATGCGTAGAAATATTTCCGACCGATTGCAAACTTGGTGGTGCAAACTTCTTCAAAATCGTTCCTGAAATGACTTAGTTGTTAACGTTCAAAATCTAAGCATATTTCGTGACGCTCCAAGTTCTCGTACTGGCAACGTGTACCCCAATATTGAAAACAAAAACGTAGTCCTACGTCAACAAACAATAGACCATTTGTTAAGTTAGTTCTGTATGGGTATGGGAGTCTAGAAATGCGAGGGGTCTCAAACTGCCAGATAA
The DNA here is from genome assembly GCA_034211315.2 of Aedes japonicus. NCBI lineage: Eukaryota > Metazoa > Arthropoda > Insecta > Diptera > Culicidae > Aedes > Aedes japonicus. Next base: position 27,314 of record JASCZW010012780.1, read on the forward strand.
TCATTTCTTGCCTTGTCAAATTTGGTTCCATTTACTTGATTAGTTCTCGATTTATTAGAAATTCCTCCCTCCACCCTCTTTTTAGGGGTGGAAGTGGTCTCAAACTATCATAAAAGCATATCCTGCCTTCAAAAACTACCACATGCCA